>PVIC010049415.1:0-13146 GCA_004025085.1 Thryonomys swinderianus | reverse complement strand
TTTTTTTTTTTTTTTTTTTTTTTTTTTTTTTTTTTTTTTTTTTTTGAGACAGGGTCTCGCTTTGTAGTTCAGGCTAGCTCTGAGCTCACTGTAGCCCAGGCAAAGCCTCGAACTCAGCAATCCTCCTGTCTCTGCCTCCCGAACTTCTGCCATTTTTATGTGAGCAAATTAGTCTTAGGTACAATAATAGAATATCTTTTGAAGTTTAATTATTTTCATTTCTTTGCAGGTTATTCTGTCCACGAATATTGCTGAAACCAGCATTACCATCAATGATGTTGTTTATGTCATTGACTCCTGCAAGTAAGTTCTCAAAAAATCATGTTTGCCTGTTCCAAAGTTAACAACTGGAACCTTCATCAGTGAATAGAATTAAAGTGCCTTATTTTAAACTTTTGTTCTTACATCTTGAAACAACTGTACCTCTGTATACATAAATTGGTTAAAAAATGCAGTGGTTGCTTTAAATTTAAAAAAGTTACTACAGTGCAAGACCTTAGTGTAATTAATTCCCCTGACACCCTTAAGTGTGGCTTTGAAATGTGTATCTCATCTTCTCACCTCTAAAGCAGTTCTAGAAAACCTCTTTTCATCAACTTCTTTTCAAAGTACTATCTGAAAACACAATTAATGGCTCCTAAGTGCCATTCAACAGAAAGCTGCTCAAAAATGTGTTGCTGGGTGTGGTGGCTCATGCCTGTAATCCCAGCACTTGGGAGGCAGAGAAAGGAGGATTTCTGAGTTCGAGGTTTGCCTGGGCTACATAGTGAGGTCAGGGCCAGCCTGAACTACAAAGTGAGACCCTGTCTCAGAAAACAAAGAAGTTATGTGTGGGCTGGGGATTTATCTCAGAGATTCTGGCACCTGCCTCAAGTGTAGGGTCCCAAGTTTGATCCCCAGTACAGCATAAAAAAAGTTTTAATCATTGACCTTATATACCAGAGCTGGCACTATGCAACTTGTGGCCCTTTCTCAAGTCAAGGTAAATAATTTGTGACTAGTGCTTTAGTACACTCGGACATCCTGACAACCTGTGGTAAATGTTTTGAATTGATTTAGGAGAGCAAGGCAATGTAATTGCAAAACTAAATATACTTACGAAAGAGGTCTTCCAGAACCACTTAAGAAACCAGCAGGAAAGGGCTAAGTATATTCAAAGTGAGGGGAAGTAGTCGATGTGTATCTTTTACTATAAAGCAAGATCCTGTCTCAAAAAAACCCTAAATAGTGGATAGTTTTCTGTGCCAAGCCCAGTTACCTGGTAGGAGCTACCTATACAGGTGACTTCAAAGAAATCTAAGGTTACTTGGGAGTTCCAGCAGGGAGTTTCAGCACCACATGGGATGTGCCATGCAACCTTCAGATTGTAGATATTCTGTGCCTCACTTTGAACACAGGAGTGGAAATGGCTTGAGTAATTCTCATTTAACTAGTCTAATATATGCTAGATCCTCTAAATGATTAGAAGTTGTAAGGTCACTAATGTGTGTGGACTTATGCCCACCAGCAATCAGTACCACATACCACAGGGCCGAGTGCGGTGGCTCACACCTGTAATTCCAGCACTCAGTAGGCAGAGGCAGGAGGATTGCTGAGTTTGAGGCTTGCCTGGGCTACATAGTGAGCTCAGTGCCAGCCTGAACTACAAAGCGATACACTGTCTCAAAGAAAAAAAATTGTGTGTAGACAAGCATTATACCCATTTTCAGATGAGGCAAAGATCCAGCTGTTCAGTAGTGTAAGTGTGCTTTGTTGTGTTTCCATAAATTGATAGCTAGGAGAGTATATTCAAATTGCATTTCATATTTGTGCCGTTGACAAGTAAATATGAATGTGTCACTGAATTAGCCACTCTTTCCTATGTAGGCAGAAAGTGAAACTTTTTACTGCTCACAACAACATGACCAACTATGCTACAGTCTGGGCATCCAAAACAAACCTTGAACAACGGAAAGGCCGGGCTGGTCGTGTTCGGCCTGGATTCTGCTTTCACCTCTGTAGCCGAGCTCGCTTTGAGAGGTAAGAGACCAAACCTGCTTCCTGTTACTGCAGATTAAAACTAGGACCTTTGCATTGAGCTAAATCCCTAGCCTTTTTTAGTTGGTTTTGTTTTATTTTTATAGTTTTTGGAGATAAGTTCTCACTTTGTAGTTAAAGCTGTCTCTGAAATCACTCTGTAGCCCTGGAACTCAATGGAGATCCTCCTGCCTCTTCATTCTCATGCTGAGATTACAGGCATGAGCCGCCACACCTAGCACCTGTTTTGGTTTGAAACTAATTCTGACTGAATGGCACATATTAGTCTCAAACTTGTGATCTTCCCACTTTGGTTTCCTAGAGTACTGAAATGATAGATGTGTGTCCTGACACCCAGCAGCACTTTTTAAACAACCTTTTACATCCTCTCTGCACAGTAGGAATTCAGCAAACTCGCTACATAAGTGCTAGAAGTTTACAGAGATTTATTTTGCTTTAGAGATTTTAGTAAGAACTTCCCCCAATAAAATTTTACTTTTTCTGTGGTACCAAGGATCAAACTTGGGTCCTGTGCTTCTCCCTGTGTAGGTGTAGTACCCCTTGAGCTAAATCCCCAGGGTTGCATTGAAATTTGAATAAGAAGAAATCAAAACTTCTTACCGTTTTTGATAAAAGAAGGGTATTTGAGTATTTGGTCTTCACATAGCCTCCTTAGGAATTATGGATACTGATAGATGGTTAACTTTAATAATAGAAGTCAAAATAACAGTCTTGTATTAAGATTATTAGAATATTTTTTCGTTGTTACTACTTGTTTCACAGTCCTCTTCATGTTCTTAAGGAATACAGATCATTTTTTGGGTAAGAAAATTAAAACTCAGATAGATTAGCAGTCTTCACAGCAATTTCCATTTATACCACTTTATTTTTTGAGGCAGGGTCTTGCTTTGTAGTCCAGGCAAGACTCGAACTCAGCAATCCCCTGCCTCTGTCTACCTCCTGAGTGCTGGGATTACAGGGGTGAGCCACCATGCCCGGCACTGGTATGTGGTATTGATTGCTGGTGGGCATGAGTCACCACCCCCAGCATTGTATGTGGTTACTGGGATCAAACTTAGGACCTTGCACTTATACCACATATTTTTTTATGAGAATGTTCTTAGGTTGGTGTTCCTGGGTAAGACATGTTAGTTAAGAGTACTTTTTTGGGGGCCAGAGTTGTAGCTCAGTGGTTCTGGCAACTGCCTGGCAAGCGCAAGGTCCTGAGTTCGCTCCCTGGGAACCACATACCATACTACCTGGTGAGGTGGCTTGCCCCTGTAATCCCAGCACTTGGGAGGCAGAGGCATGTGGATCTCCATTGAGTTCTAGACTACCCTTTCATTACCTGTAGCCAGTTAATTACAGTTAGGTATTTGTGTGTTGGTGCTTGTCACAAAGTCTTTCAAGTATTCATTTACATGACCTACTGTATATGATATACTGAAAAAAAATTAGATGCACTCTACTTTGCTTTTTGTTACATCTTTTTTTTTTTTTTTTTGAGACAGGGTCTCGCTTTGTAGTTCAGGCTGGATCTGAGCTCACTATGTAGCCCTAGCAAGCCTCGAACTCAGCAGTCCTCCTGTCTCTGCCTCCTGAGTGCTGGGATTATAGGCGTGAGCCACCACGCCTGGCTTGTTACATCTTTTGAGACAGTATCTCCGTGTGCAGTTCAAGCTGGTCTTGAAATGTGTAACCCAGGGTGGCCTAGAACTCTGGATGATCCTCCTGTCTGTCTCACATGCAAGGATTATAGCCAAGCACCACCATGCCCTGGTTTATTTTTTATACCACAAGTTATAAATACAGGCTTATATGAACATCAGTAGTGGGCTAAGGAGACCTGTAACATTTGGAAGCTATTTAGTTCTTAAACACTACCTTGTCCCTTGAACTAAAGAAACTAGTTGATAACTCAAACATCTTAAAATCACTAAGTAGCCAGTGATGAAAAATAGTTTTTTTTTTTTTTTTTTTTTTTTTTTTTTTTTTTGAGACAGGGTCTCACTTTGTGCTTCAGGCTGGTCCTGAGCTCACTATGTAACTCAGGCAAGCCTCAAACTGAGCCTCCTGCCTCTGCCTCCCAAGTGCTGGGGTGACAGGCATGAGCCACCATGCCCAGCATTGTGGTGTGTGGTACTGATTGCTGGTGGACATGAGTCACCACACCTGGTACTGTCATACGTGGTTACTGGGGATCGAACCAGGGACCTTGCTCTTGTGAGGCAGGTGCCGGAACCACTGAGCTGCATCCCCCGGCCCAAGAATTGATATTTCTGAGAGTTTTTTCTGTCTTTGTGAAACAAGGAACTGACATCCTGAGTGTGTGCTCTTTAAAGGAGAGTACTGGAGATTGAACACAGCGCCTTTACATTGAGCTAAATACCCAGCCGCACTCCACCCACCCTGTCTTTTTGGACAGAATCATGGGCTGATTTGCTTGAACTGTGCTCAAATGTAGAATCCTCCTGCTTCAGCCTCCTAGAATGCCAGGCCTATATATAGCATATGTTCCTATATCCAGATGTGCCATGAGCATTGATACAAACCTAATTTAAGCTGTGCTAAATCTTGGCTGCAGAGTTAGAATCACCTGTAGATGCTTCCCATGAATTTTCATTACGATGAATTTACTTGGAATAATGTAGAGACCCAAATAATTTTAATATGCTACATTCCATAACCCTAAATAATTTATACTTTTTAGGTCAATGTTCTCCATCCTATAAACCAAGTTAAAGTTACTTGTCCAGTTTGTTCGGTTTTGGAGTTTTTTTTCTTTTTGAGACAAGGTTTCATACTGTAGTTCAGGCTGGCCTTGAACTTACTATGTAGTCCAGGCAAGCCTTGAATTTACAGCAATCCTGCCTCTGCCTCCCTAGTGGTGGGATTACAGGCGTGAGCCACCATGCTCGGCAAGTTTTGTATATATTCTAGATGTGATGGCAAACCAGAGACCCAAGTGTTCAAACAGCAGCCTAAAATCCATTTATTTAATATTGCAGCGTACCAACACTGCAGTTAAATCAAATTGTGACTATTTACATTATTCTTTTGTCTTACAAAAGATGGCAGAGGGCCGGAGATTTAGCTCGGTGGTTCTGGCACCTGCTTAGCAAACACACGGTCCCTGGTTTGATCCCTGGTAACTACATACAACAATACTGGGCATAGTGGCTCATGCCCTCCAACAGTCAGTACCACATATCAGACTTGGTGGCTCAAGCCTGTAATCCAGCACTTGAGAGGCAGAGCCAGGAGAATTGCTGAGTTCGAGGCTTGCCTGGGCTACATAGTGAGCTCAGGGTCAGCCAGGGAGCAGCTCTAAATCCTCTGTCTCTAGCCATTTTGATAAATTCACATAAGGAGGATGGTTATTTCATGTTTATTTTCTTTTAGACTTGAAACTCATATGACACCAGAGATGTTTCGAACACCATTGCATGAAATTGCTTTGAGCATAAAACTCCTGCGTCTGGGAGGAATTGGCCAGTTTCTGGCCAAAGCAATTGAACCTCCACCTTTGGATGCTGTAATTGAAGCAGAACACACTCTTAGAGGTACTTACAAATACTTAACTGTTATAGGTGCTAATTATATAATTTGTTTTTATATGGGCGGAGAACAATTTAACAGTCAAATGTAGAGGGTCAGTAAGAGCCACATGATAGGCTTACAGTATTACTTTGTCCACTTAGCATGGCCACTTAAATGAGAGATGAGGTGAGTCTCATTTTGAGAAAAAAACAAAATGTCATCTCTTGATAAAAATCGGAAAAATGAACTATAAGACTCAAGTTTTATATGTGTGTATATCTCCTAGAACACTTGTTTTCTTTTTGTTTGTTTTTTGCGGTACTGGGGATTGAACTCAGCACCTTGCACTTGTTGCCAGAACCACTGAGCTAAATCCCTGGCCTTTGTTTCTGTTTTCAAGTCTACTATAATAATCTTACAGGATTACTGTGTAATAAAGGCACTGGAGCCAAAATAAGCATTTGAATTTGAATCTAGAACTCATGTGCTGTGTATACTTCAGACTATATTTCATTTTCTTGTCTTTAAACATTAGAGAGATTCATGATCATCAGATTTGTATGGCATGTGAGTAACGTAGTGGTACTTTTATTGTTGCATTTATAGCCTTCTCTTGGACTGTCATCAGATTTTCAACATATAGCACCTGATTCTAGTATATCATTTATATTTTTGCTCCAAAATTGGGTTTTGTTCTAGTTTATTGTTATGTTTTATTTTGTTTGTTTGTTTGTTTTCCCAGAGTCTTACAGTGTAGTACAGGCTGGCCTTGAACTCCCAACAATCCTTCTGCCTGAATCTGCCATGTGCTGAGATTACAGGCATGAGTTGCCATGCCTACTTGTACTTTTTTTTTTTTAATTGAAGTCTGTATTGGTACATTATATACACAACTCACAATCACACACAACATTGGGGAATTTGTACCAATATATGATAGAACTACCTGTACTATTTTTGAGAGAAAAGAATTGTTGGTTGTGGACATGGTGCTAGATAGGGTTTAACAAATGATGAAGTCTGAAGTGTAATAGCGTTAATCTGCAAATAAATGTTTGATGTTTAGGTTAAAAGACGCGTTCTTCACTATCTGTGTTCACAAAGAATTGTCTCCCCACAGAGCTTGATGCCTTAGATATCAACGATGAATTGACGCCTCTGGGACGAATTCTGGCTAAACTCCCAATTGAGCCTCGCTTTGGAAAAATGATGATAATGGGATGTATTTTCTAGTGAGTACTTTTTTAAAATTTGCTTTATTGTTGATAGGTTAAGTAGTAGAATAGCTTTGTAATATTCACTCCTTCCCCTTAAAAATAAGCTGGGTTCGCTGGGTGTCGTAGCTCACACCTGTCATCCCAGCACTCGGGAGGCAGAGACAGGAGGATTGCTGAGTTCGAGGCTTACCTGGGCTACATAGTGAGCTCAGGGCCAGCCTGAACTACAAAGCAAGACCCTGTCTCAAAAAATAAAATAAATAAATTAGCTGGGCTCAGATAGGAAAAATAAATAATATGCAGATAGAGAGTTTATAAGAATAGAAAATAAACTGGTAGTATTTTGACTTCCTTAGGGAAGGCAGATTAATAGAATTGGGGGGACTAACAGAGTTGACTCTTTAAAAAGAATAGTTAATAAGGAAGGATATATATTTTACCAGAACGTTTTTGAAGCGCAAGAAATTGGTTAAGATGGGCCCCGGAGGGTTAGCTCAGTGGTTCTGGCGTCTGCCTCACAAGCGCAAGGCCCTGAGTTCAATCCCTGGTAACCACATACAGTGCTGGGCGTGCAGACTCAGGCCCACCAACAATCAATATCACATACCACAGTGCCGGGCATGGTGGCTCACGCCTGTCATCCCAGCACTCGGGAGGCAGAGACAGGATTGCTGAGTTCAAGGCTTGCCTGGGCTACATAGTGAGCTCAGAGCCAACCTGAACTACAAAGTGGGACCCTGTCTCAAAAAAAAAAAAAAGAAATTGGTTAAGACGGATAAGAGAGAATAGAGAGGAGATAGTTGTTCATAGTTTATTTTAAATATACAACCATTAATGTCAAAAGTCAGTTTTCCCTTTTCTGCCTTTGAGAAAGTAGCTATGACGTTCTTTATGAAGCAGTTTTCAGTTTTAGCAAAATCATTACTATAACCAATATAGGGTAACCTGCAGTGAGCAATATTTCCCAACAATACTGGCAACAAAGTTGTGTTATACTATTTAATTTAATTTGTGTTTCAGTGTGGGAGATGCTGTCTGTACCATTGCTGCTGCTACCTGCTTTCCAGAGCCTTTCATCAGTGAAGGGAAGCGGCTGGGCTACATCCATCGAAATTTTGCTGGAAACAGATTTTCTGATCATGTGGCCCTTTTGTCAGTATTCCAAGCCTGGGATGATGCTAGGTATGGGCTTAAAGTGAAGTTTCTGATAGAATTGAGTGAACTGTCTATAGTTCCTAACCTAAATCTAGTTCTCTGTTCTTTGAGAATAACTCACCATTTCATTTGATTTATTTTAGAATGGGTGGAGAAGAAGCAGAGATACGTTTTTGTGAGCACAAAAGACTCAATATGGCTACATTAAGAATGACATGGGAGGCCAAGGTTCAGTTGAAAGAAATTCTGCTTAACTCTGGATTTCCAGAAGGTAATATTTTTCGTTCTTAGATATACCTAAACATTTATGTACTATATGCATTTTTGTCCTACGTACATATTCTCAACAGTATATTTGAGATTCAAATATTTGTTTTTTATGGTGTAAACCAGTGCTGCCAAACCTAGAGCATTCACTGATAAGAAACCCCACTGTAGCACATGTGCTATAGCTTTACCACCACTCCTCTTAGTTCTTTGAACAGGATAAGTTAATTACTTTTAGTCACTTTATAAAAAAGGGGGAAAGTATGGTGAAAAAAGTGGGTAGGTACTTATTTTTACATGTGAAATAACTTCTAGAACAGCAAATTTCAGGTGGTTTGGGCCTAGGGTTTTAGCTCAGTGGTTCCGGCATGTGCCTTGCAAGTGCAAGGTCCCAAGTTGAATCCCCTGTACTATGGACCATAATGCCTGGCGTGGTGATTCATACTCAGAATCCTAGCAGTCAGTACCACACACCAGAGTGCTAGGCGAGGTGGCTCAGGCTCTCCTGTGATCCAGCACTTGGGATTGCTGTGAGTTACGTAGTGAGCTCAGGACCAGCCTAAAATATAAAGTGAGACCCTGTCTCAAAAATTATTTTTTAAAATGGTTTCAATTTGAGCTTTTAAAGGTGATCACAAAGGCTCTGAGGATATAACCTCAGTAATCTTGCTCTTAATCCCTTCTCTTTTTTTTGGGAGAGAATGCCAGGGTTCTAACTTGTGACCTTGAGCTTATAAGGCATGCATTCAAACCACTGAGCTAAATCCCCAATTCTCCTTTCCCCTTTTCTGTTGTACCTGAGATTGAACCCAGGGCTTTTGCACTGAGTTCATCCCCAACTTGTTCGATTGTTTGTTTTCTTTGTATTGGCTGTACCTGGGTTCAAACTTGGGCCCTTGTGCTTCCACATTAGCACAGTCCCACTTGAACTAAATCACCATCCCTGGTTTTTTATTTTTAAAACAGAGTAACACGGTCATGCTGAGTCCCTGAGTTGCAAAGCAAAGCCTTTAAATTTAGGTCTTCCCTCAGTCTCCCAGAGTATAGGCATTAGAGGCATGCTCCACATAACTGGCATTACTTATGCTGTAGTATTTTTCTTTTCACTGAAGTTAAACATTGAGAACTCGAAAATAAGATGTGCCATGAGGTAAGTGAGCAAGGTAATAATTTTTTGTTTTGTTTTTCCAGACAGGTTCTCATTTTGTAGTTAAGTCTGGCTCTGAGCTCACTATGTAGCCCAGACAAGCCCCAAGCTCAGCAGGCTTCCTGCCTCTGCCTCCCATGTGCTGGGATTACTGGTTTGAAGCACCATGCCCAGCACCATGGTATGTGGTACTTATTGTTAGTGGGCATGAATCACCACGTGTAGTATTGTATGTGGTTACTGGGGATCGAACCAGGGCCTTTGCACTTGCTAGGCAGGCCCCAGACCCACTGAGCTAAATCTCCGCCCCAAGGTACTAATTTTTCTTAAATACAGTTTAAGCAAAATAATTCTCATCTGTTGTGGACCGAGAGTTAGTAATTTTTTCCCAAAAAATCAAACAGGGGATAACTTTTTTTAATGTTAGAATCTTTACATTAGCATAAGATGGCAAGTTTGTTATCCTGTTGTGTATGAAGCTAGCACCAACATTTAAATTGCTTATTCAGATTTATGCATGTAGGCGTAGAACTACAATTCAAGTTCATGTAGAACACATTATATCTTTGTTCTTAACATTATTTCAGGCTTTTGAGTCATTGATGAAGTAAAAGAGTAGTCAGGTAAAAATCCACCTTCATTCCAATGGCATCCTCTTAATTTATTACCTCATCTTCTTTATAAGTAATAGCTGTTTAATAAGAGCAGATAAAGTAAACTTTGTAAAGTCACCTAAGCTTATGTTATCTTAGCATCTATAAGAGAATACAGACACTTTAATTTTATTATGGAGCCAGGGATTTAGCTCAATGGTTCCAGCGCCTGCCTAGCAAGCTCAAGGTCCCTGGTTCAGTCCCCAGTAACCATGTACGACAATGCTGAGTGTGGTGATTCATGCCCATCAGCAATCAGTACCATATACCATATACCACAGTGCGGGGCATGGTGGCTCACACCTGTAATCAGCATTGGGGTGGCAGAAGCAGGAAGATTGCTGAGTTCAGGATTTGCCTGGGCTTCATAGTGAGTTTAGGGCGAGCCTGAACTACAGAGCAAAACCCTGCCTCAAAATTAATTAATTTCTTATTATGAAGATGTAGATGATGTCCACCCTGAAGTTAATCTGAGCTATAAGGGATTCTAAGAGAAAAAGTATTCTTGACAGATTATTTTAAACCAGGATTGGAATATAATAATTTCTCCTAATTTTCAAATACTTTGTGTACAATATGAGAATTACTCAGTTAACTAATTCTTTAACTCCTTTCTCTTAACAGAGTGTTTATTGACACAAGTGTTCACTAACACTGGCCCAGATAATAATTTGGATGTTGTTATCTCTCTCCTGGCCTTTGGTGTGTACCCCAATGTATGCTACCATAAGGAAAAGAGAAAAATTCTTACCACTGAAGGGCGTAATGCTCTTATCCATAAGTCATCTGTTAATTGTCCATTTAGTAGCCAAGACATGAAGTACCCTTCTCCATTCTTTGTGTTTGGTGAAAAGGTAAGAAGATATTAAAAAAGTTTGGCAAAGCCAGATTGTCTTAATTTATCTTTGTGGACATGAGTTTTAATGTTCACAGCATGTTTATTATCATTAGATATTATCTGACAGAATACCAACCATGTTTCTCTTGCCTCTTTTTCCATCTGCAGATTCGAACCCGAGCCATCTCTGCTAAAGGCATGACCTTAGTTACCCCCTTGCAGTTGCTTCTCTTTGCCTCCAAGAAAGTCCAATCTGATGGACAGATTGTGTTTGTAGATGACTGGTATGGACTTTCAGCTTTCAACTATAAATTGAATTCTTAAAACTTGAGATGGTTACAACTCAGCTCTAATTGAATTTAATATGTGGAATAGGTGTAGCACAATTCAGTGACTGAAGGTGCTTTATAAAATCTTTTATTGGAGAGTGGAAAATCTTGGGAGTACAGTTTACTGTAGTCAGAGCTCTTACTAGATTGACTGTACAGTAAAACCTTGGATTGTAAGAAACTTGTTCCGTGAATGTTCCACATGTCAAGCAAACATTTGTGATAAATTCTGACTTGATCAATGATCAATGCTTGCAGTATGAGTAGAACATGACGCCGAATATCATATGATCACGATTGAGCCAGATTGTTCTCTTTCACTGTAGGATTGCAGATGATCATCTTCCCTTGTGAAAGGTTATAGAGTAGATAGATGTCTTTTCCTGAGGAGAAAGAGAAACAGTTGAGGGAATCCTTCACTTCAAATATGATTAGAGAGATAGGTATAATGTGTAGAACAGTGTAAAATGTGCAAAAGTGCAAGGCTGTAGCAATGCAAGAGAGGAATTTTTTTTTTAAAGAACAATACAGTGTCACATTTCTGCGAAATCCACAGAATCAAAAACAAGTGTCATTGGATAGATTTCTTGTTAAAGTTGGATGGAAAGAAAAGGTTTCCATTCATAGATAGCAGTGATTTCATTAGTGTTAGTAAAAGCTGTTCTACACAGTAACCCTCCTCTCTCATGTCCCTCATACCAGCCCTGAAGGTTTTTAAAGGTAAGTGTAGGTTAGTTTTTCTTTATGTTTTGTGTTTTCTTTATTATTTCATATTATAGTATTATAATCATTTTTGTATAAATATTTTTGGGTTGTGGAATGAATCATCCCCATTCTTATGGGGAAATTCACTTTGATACACAAGTGCTTTGGATTACAAACATGATTCTGGAACAAAGTGTGTCCACAAGCCAAGGTTTTACTGTACTAGTACAAACATTTTATATTTTACCTGCTTCTGTAAGTACTCCCACCACCAAATTGCAGCTTGGGTACTAACAGTGAGCACCTTATAGAAATGATGTGGAGATCAGCCGTATTTTAGAAACTCTTGAAAACTCCAGCGTACTAAATATCTTAGGAGAGGCAGAGTGACCTAAATTCCAAACAGTATTGGACTTGATAAGATTTTATAGTTTGCTGGGTTAGTGGCTTACCCATGCAAGCCCAGAACTTGGGAGGCTGAGGTAGGAAGATAACCTGGAATTTTAGGCCGGCCTCAGCTATATAACGAATTTAAGGCCAGGCTTGACTGCATAGGGAGGCCCTCTTTCCAAACACTCCCAAATAAAGATTTTATATAGTTTTTAAGATACTGTTCATAGCTTTATAGTTTAAGATTATTGTTCATAGCTCGTAGTGAATTATAAGAAGTTAATGCAGATTTTACTCTTTACACTTATATTTGCATAAGTGTAGAATTATTCTGGTAGACTACTGGTAACAATTAGATTTATTCCATGATTTGTCATGTGTGAAATTAAGAGGTAATGGTCTAATTTTGTCTCTGTTTTATTTTAGGATCAGGCTGCAAATATCTCATGATGCTGCTGCTTGTATCACTGCCCTCCGTGCAGCCATGGAAGCTCTGGTTGTTGAAGTGACCAAACAACCTAATATCATTAGCCAGTTGGACCCTGTAAATGAACATATGTTAAACATGATCCGACAAATCTCCAGACCCTCTGCAGCTGGGATAAGCCTTATGATTGGTGCTGCAAGGTAAGTATAGGTTGTCTTTCAACCAAAAAGAGGCTGTGAGCAGTCAGGACTAGAATTCCCAGAGCTGGTTAATAGAGGTCTCACTCTAAAATTGTAGGCAGCGTGAACATGGAATTTAGGTTGGTTAATACACTCGAAATAGAAGAGTATTACTTTATGTTAATTGGATGTAACAACAGCATGTGTAAATGACATGGACCTTAAGAGTGTATCATAGGGGGCCGGAGGGTTAGCTCAGTGGTTCCGGCGCCTGCCTCGCAAG
>PVIC010049414.1:0-13164 GCA_004025085.1 Thryonomys swinderianus | reverse complement strand
GGGAAGGAATAAATATGATACAGAAAGAAAATAAAAGAGCATGTATAAGGGGGGAGGAGGGGGGAGTGGGTAGGGATATGGGTAAAAATGAGAATTAACTTGTGGTATATACTGGTACAAATTTCCCAATGTTATATGTGATTTTGAGATGTATATAAATTGTACCAATAAAGAATTCAATTAAAAAAAAAAGAATTCATGTTAGAGCCAACACAAATGCTGTCTCCAAGTGCATGTTTTCCAGAGGCGTTGAACCACTAATGGAAAGCAAGGGAATTTTGGATGGAATTGGAACTACAGACTCTTACATCTGGTCAGTGGGGCAGCACCTCTGAAAATATGACTTTTCCTGAATTATACATATATTTAGCTAAGTGAATTTGCTCACTGGCTTCTTTCTGAGCCGAATGTTCTTCTCTCTCTCCATTTGTTCCACAGCAGCTGGAAATAAGAGACTAGTTTTGAAAACTAATTTCTTTCCTATTGTACCATATAGTTATCCTGTGCACCATAGAATGGGGATCATTCAGTTAATCAACACACACATAATATACACACACTGTATCAAATAGAATTCTGCTGAATAGTTGCTATAAACATTCTACACATACAGTAAATACATGTAAATATTTTCAACATACATTGTAGAAATATACTATCATTTTTGTTCAACCTTCATCACGTATATATGTATGCATAACTGAACTGCAAAGTGAGACCCTGTCTCAAAAAAGTGACATACAGTCACATAGTAATCATTGAGTAAAACCAGCCATAGAAAATATCAACAAATGAGTGTAGCCATATTTCAATAAATCTTTATTAGCCAAAAAAGACTTAGTGTGTGTATACAAATATACCACACATATCAATTAAGAGACAATATTGTGACAGCCACTCAGAATATAGAATCAATAATTATAAATGGTGACTAGAGACATAATTACATGTTTGACTGGAAGTCTTGGGAATGGTTGAAAAGGTTGGTCATGGCATGTTTCCAAGAGAAAGGGACTTATGAAGGAAGTCTATTGAGGAGAGGCTCGCGACCCAGGTTTTATTTGAGGATCTAAAATCAGTGTAGAGACAAGAACTGGCAATGAGACCCTGAGGGAGGAGTGAGCTTTTGATATCTGTGGAAATCAATATTGCTTCAGGTGTTGGTGAGGCCTCCGCTGCTGTTGTGTTGCTGGAAAACCCAGGAGCTCGGCATGATTGTTGCTCCCTGAGGACGACACCCATCCCGAGGGCCCATAAGGGCACTTTAAAGATTCAATGGTTTGTTCTGAGGGAGAAAAAAAAAATCTTGGAAGAGTTTGAACTTGATTAGAGTGGGTCAATAACATGATATGTAGAAAATTGCTTCTTTCGTTTTATTCTGTTATAGTTTCACATCTCTCATTCCTTCTGCTTTATTTCCGCAAAGTGGGGTACCTTTGCTTTTGGTTGTCTTTATAACCTTACTCTGGGAAGTACTTAAAAATTTGTAAGCAAAATACTACTTGCATGCAGATAATCTGCCATTTGTTTAAAAAACATGACTACTACTTTTTATACCATCACATCCACAAAAATACTGTGTTTTAAAATTTGGTGTTCATATAGTGTCTTGGAAAATTTTGGTCTATAACTAATACACATCTCGATGACTAGGGTTTTTTTGTGAAAAATACTAATTATTCCTATGATCATATTCAAACATCTGTGGAATGAAGGAAAGAAAGAATTCAGAATCTCCTCTTATGTGACCATAAGTTTAAATGCAGTTATTTTGACACAAAATTTTATATTGTGGTAAGGGAGATAATTTATCAATTTTGTTTCTCTTTTATGTTATTATTCCTTCAATATTTCTAATGCTTTTGCCAGCCACATCTTGTTCAAGAATTTATAGTCTTTTTCATTTGATATGGCTTTTATTACAGAATTTTTCAATTGGATTGGGAATGTATTAGGCCTCCATATTTCTGCTTTAATTATTATAAACCAGTGTAATTTAATACTGTTCCATTTCTCACTTTGTTCTGTTTATTAATTAAAATAAGAGCTAAGGGCTATTATTTCAACACTGTGATTATAGTGTGTCCTTTCTAGACACATGGAACAGTAGGAAAAGCCAGTACTATTGTTGGGTCTTTTATAGATTTTCTCATCACCTGAGTCACTGTTAGTTTAATATATTAAGTGTAATGATACCAAGTATTCAACTGAAAATTTTTAAACAATTTAAAATATTAATGGAGATAATTTAAAAACATAAAAATGCAGTCTTGGAGAAATGTCCAATTAATTAGGAACAAAGAAAGTAAAATTTTCATTGCATGTAATCTTTAAATTGAGGAAATAATAACAATAAACTTGTGGCACTATTTTAAGGAATTAAATTGAACTCATCATATAAAATCCATAGCACATGGTGAACAAAATTGAACATATTCAGTAATATTAGTTGTGGTAATAATGACACTGATGAAGACAAAACCATAACAATTTAAAGGGAGAATTTCTCTAAGTAGGAATAAAATTGTCATTGCTTTTTGTTGGTACTATTGTTGTTGTTGTTAAACAATTTCCCTCCTGTTCACAACTCCTTAATCTGAGTTCTGAGGGTAATTCCAATAATTTTGTAAGGAGGTGCCAAAAATTAGTTATTGCTCTGTTAATCATTGCTAATAAGGACAGAGAATATTTCTAGATGTCCCACAAAAATATACTATTTAGAAATGTCTAAATTTTTGTATGTCCTTAGAGATTAATTTATTCATCAGAATCAGTTAATCACTTTTCTTTACATGATTAGACATACTTCTGGTGGAGAGGAACGCCCATTTGTCTTCTTAGAATGGGGATGATTTTAGCTGACGAAACTGAAGCTAGGATGTCAGCTGGAGACCTTCTTAGCATGTAGCATCCATAATCACATACTGATTAGTGTTGCTTCCTATGCTGTCCCAACTAAGATCAACCTTCAAGAAATATGTCGGAAATTAAATCTGCAAAGTCCAGTGGCCTTGTTGATGGGCAATATTCTTCATTTTATGAATCTGTTGGTAACTAACATTGACAGAAATAGCCTTAGACATAGAACCAGTCTCTATAGCTTTCCTCATGAAGCCTAATACTAGCTCCTTCCAAATTATCTCTAAAAGAGACACAATTACAGCTGTAATTTTCTGGTTCTTTAATAAAATGGACAGGAAGAAAGGAGTCATAGTTTAAAAGCAAATACATCTAATCAGGTGGAAAATATACAAAGAATAATAATTACAACAAGAGGAATACAACTGACTTATCAGTTATCATTTACTAATTAATAATTTGAATTGTAGAGTTTTTTTTTTTCTTTTGAGACAGGGTCTTGCTTTGTAGTTCAGGCTGGCCCTGAGCTCACTATGTAGCCAAGGCAAGCATCAAATCAGTAATCCTCATGCCTCTGCCTCCTGAGTGCTGGGATTACAGGCGTGAGCTACCACACCTGGCACCGTGGTATGTGGTACTGATTGCTGGTGGGTTTAAGTCACCACACCCAGGATTGTTGTATGTGGTTACTGGGGATCGAACTCAGGACACTGTGCTTGCTAGCTAGGTGCTGGAACCACTGAACTAAATCTCCAGCCCTAAACTGCAGAGATCTGTGTGCAGGGAGAATAAGTCAGTGTTATATAGTGCCAAACTTTTTCTTTATTAATTTTTATCTTTATTGGTACATTGTATATATACAGTGTGATCACAATCAATATTGGGAATTTGTACCAGTATATGACAGAATTTAATTCTCGATTTTTTCCATTCTCCTACCCCCCACAACCCTCCACCGCCTAAATACATAAGCTCTGTTTCCCTTTTTTCATTACCATTCCATTTTTTCTTTACCCCTCATTACTCACTCCACCGTATTTCCTTTTACATATTTCTATTTCACAATATCCATCATACATTCTAGAACTTATTAACATCTTCAATTTCTCATACCAGAGAACAGATATGATATTTACATATCTTTGACCCATTTATTTAACTTATGAGTATATCCTGAAGGTATATCCATTTGCGTATAAATGACTCAACTTATCATTCTTTAAGGTAGAGTACCAAACTTATTTTTATGAATTAACTAAATTGAGAGAAAAAAATTTGCTCTTAGAACTTTATTAGAAGAACCTCTAAATTACATATTTCCCATCAAAAGTTAGTTTAAATCAAAACTTTAAACTGAAAAATATTTAAAGATATCAGTGGATATATATTGACATGTATCACTAAAAAAGAATAGGTGATTAATTTGACTGGCATAGGATATGAAAGTGACATGCCACTGAAATATTACAAGAACTCTTAGATATTATTTCAGTTTTATAAATCAGGAAACTGAATCTCATAGTATTTAATCAAAGGTTGTGTTTGTGATAGGAAGTCAGTTCTGTCTGACTCCACAGTTTGTATCCTTAACCATCAGACAACATCTCTTTCTACAAGTAATATGAGAAGAAAAACTGGGCTTCAACATGCCAAATGCTAAAGCTAGACCTATCTCTTTCACCATGCACAAAACTAAATTCACAATGGATATGAGACTTAAACATTAAAACAGAAACAATAAGCCTGCTGGAAAACAGATTAGGTAAAACTCTAGAGACATTGGCTTAGGCAGAGACTTTATGAATAAAACCTCTATAGTACAAGAACTAGCAGAAAGAATCAACAAATGGGATTTCATCCTACTGGAAAGCTTTTACACAGCAAAAGAAGTCACTGGCACTGCTAAAAGACAACCAACAACATGGGAAAAAATCTTTACTAGCTGTTTATCAGACAAAGGGCTATTATCTTCAATATATAAAGAACTTAAACAGATCAGCCTCCCCAAGCTTAAAGACCCAATTCAAAAATGAGCATCTGAAATGAACAGACACTTTTCAGAGGCAGAAGTCAAAGCAGCCAAGAAACATATGAAGAAATGTTCAACATCACTGTTCATTCGAGAGATGCAAATGAAATCAACACTGAGATTTCATTTTACTCTACAAAGAATGGCCACTATTACAAAATCAACCAACAATAAATGCTGGCGTGGCTGTGGGGAGAAAGGAACCCTTCTCCACTGTTGGTGGGATTGCAGCCTTGTGCAACCATTGTGGAGATCTGTGTGGAGATTTCTAAGAAAACTAGGACTAGGGGTCCCATTTGACCCTGCTATCCCCCTGCTAGGAATATACCAAAAGAATTTTAAAAATCACATTGGGAAGACAGATGTACACCCTTGTTCAGAGCAGCTCAGTTCGTGATAGCTCAGTCTTGGAAACAACCCAAATGCCTATCAACTGGAGACGGGATAAAGAAGTTGTGTTTTTTTTTTTAATAAAATGGAGTATTATTTTGCCATAAAGAATGACAATATTGATTCATTTATGTGCAAATGGATACACCTGGAGGACATGCTAATGAGTGAAATCAATAGATCACAGATAGACAAATACCAGATCTTCTCGAAAGTATGACAGTCTTTGTAGAATGGGAAATTTCCAAAGGAAATTTGGTGTGGGGATGTAATGAGGGGAAGGAATAAATAGAATTCTGAAAGAAAATAAAAGAGCATGTATATAGGGGGTGGGGAGGTGTGGGTGGGTGGGGATATGGGTAAAAATGAGAATTGACTGTGTCATATGTTGGTACAAATTCCCCAATGTTATGTGTGATTGTGAGATGTATATAAATTGTACCAATAAATAATTCAATTTTTAAAACTGAGAATAATTCCTAGAAGTAAGTCAAAAGTAGAGCCAGGTCTATAGAATTGGTGGAGATTTAAATATGAGATCAAATTGGAAGGAAAAATCAAACAAGTTACCGTGGCACTGTAAGTGATACCATGAAACAAATGTTATCTCAGAGATTCTTGGCATGGACACCCTGGGGAAATTAGACATATCTCCCTTAGAGCAGGAGTCACCATCAATATCATCAAAGCTTGCCAAGTGACACTTTTGTTCAAATATATCTATCACAGTATCCATCAGACAAGGATTAGCATCAGTAGGTGCTATCAGTGGGGTCCCTGCATGAGAGGACATGGTGGCCAAAAATTGTCTCTGCTGTGTACATGTGATTTTATGCAGATGACTCTGTCTGCTGATGAACTTTTCTTACTCCAAAGCATTAACAGCCCTAAATTAATAAGATAAAATTGAGCATGTTTCACTAGTACCTCAAGTAATTTGTTGTATACTGGAATTGGAGTGTGACCAGAAAGAATATCGCTCATTCAAGTATAAATTTGCTTCATTTGCTGAAACAGTGCTGCTATTTTTCACCACCACCTACAGTCCCTCTTTGGGACCTACAGACCACATTGGATGACAGTGATGACGAGGTGCCCTGTCTTTAGGTTTTTTTCAGGTAAGTCCCAGGATATGGAATGTTATCTGAGCTAAAAGGTCAGAACATTAACTATTAGGAGCAAAGAATGTTATCAGCCTCTGCCCTAAAGAAATAGTGGAACCATTTTCAGCACTGTTCCCTAAAACCGAACCTGTATCAACAAAGCCCTGGGGGCAAGTCCATCAAGTCTCTCTGCTGTTCCATCGGTTGGAATGTTTTATGTAACTTTTGACCTTTTCAGTCAGTGTCTAATTAGTTTTTCGGGTGCCTTTATTGGTTTTCAGTTGCCTGTTCTGTTCCATTTCTTTCCTATTTTCTCCCCTCCTTCCATTCACCTAACTTCATTCCTCCTTTTTTCACTTTCCCTCTTGCTTTCTTTCATTATTTCTTTGCTCGTTCATTTGCGAATTTATCACATGTGCTTCCCACCTGTATCACTGAGGCACAGTTCCGAGCCCTGTGACATTACAGAGGTGTCTGAGCCATCTTTCAGTGCCAGCTCATGATCCAAGAGAGGAAGGGAAACATGCTCTCACCTGAGTAGAGATATATAAACAAGTTCAGATGCAAAACTCAAGGATCATGGCAGAAAGAAAACTAGGGATACGGTGACGTTGATATCAATTTTTAAAAATCACATAGCTTTCATATATGTATAAAATTGTGAAGAAAGGCATTGCAAAGGAGAAAATGCAATATGAAAAAATGCCAGGTTGCAGAAAAAGGAAAAGGATATATTTGAGAAGAAAAAAAAACAAATATTTCACTTCACTGCATGCTTTGTCTAGCATTTCATGTCAAGTTAAGAAGTTTGTATTATACAACATCTAGAAAAAACAAAAGGTTTAGTTTTCCCCTTCTAGTATCTCCCCACGAATAAAGCTTCAAGTAGAGAAAAAAATTTTTAAAAAGTGCTCCTGCTTAAAATCTTGCCTTGGAAAGAATACTGTAATATGGGCAGATTATTGTTCTTTTATTGCACAAATGACACATTTTGTGAGTAAGCGCCTGACGTTGAGCTTTCCCAGGAGTGCCTGCCGTTGGTCGGTTCTGTGCACCCAGCAGCCACTGGGGTTAGCCTCTAAGGAGTGACAGAGGGCACTATGTTATCATCGTCACCACAGGGACAGGGAGGCAGTTTGGGGAGTAATTTAAGGGCAACCCCCGGGAAGCAACTTAGTATTCAACTCCACAAAGTTGAAATCTTGTTTTCATTTCACTGTCCCATAGGGAATACAGCATGTCCATCGAAATCCAGGCCACTGCTTCCCTAGGGAGCCTGGTGAATTCTGGGTCATGGAGGCAAATCAAGGGGTGAATTCATGAGGACAAGGAGGCTGTGGTTGGATTATTCTAGTTGTAAGATTCACAGAAACATTAATTTTCTGTGTGAGATGGAAACTTCCATGACCATTTCTGACTCTTACTTAACCACATTTAATAACTTTGCTGTGGAATAGTCTCCACTAGCTAAATATCTGAAATTAAATTTATAATAATTTAAATTTAAAAATTCAATCCTTAGTCACAGTTCTTATATGTCAAATGCTTCATAATTACATGTGGCTGGTGACTTAGTGTTACAAATGCAAATGAAGGACGCCTCCATCTTTGCAAAGAGTTTTTTGATAGTACTGGCCCTTAAACCAACAAATGCTTTGAAAAAATACTTTTGGGGGCCGGAGCTCAGTGGTTCCAGCACCTGCCTCGCAAGAGCAAAATCCTGAGCTCGATCCCTGATATCCACATGCAATGCTGGGTGTGGTGACTCACACCCACCAGCAATCAATACCACATACCACATTGCGGGTGAGGTGGCTCACATCTGTAATCCCAGCAATCAGGAGGCAGAGGCAGGAGGATTGCTGAGTTCCAGGATTGCCTGGGCTACATAGTGAACTCAGGGCCAGCCTGAACTACAAAGCAAGTCTCTGCCTCAAAAGAAAAAAAAAAAAAAAACTCTTGTAAAAGTTATCCTTAATCTTATGAATTATCCTTGCACTTGGGGGTACTTATGTCTACTTGGAATGAAAAACTGTACTCTTGAAGTGTCTAGTTATAATTTGGCTCTCTCTATATGCATATACATATATAATTTTGTGCTCTCTCTATACATGTATATGTATATATATATATGTGTTTATATAAAAGAAATATATATGTATATATAAAATATTTAAATGTATGTGTGTATGTATATATAACTGTATATATATATATACATACATAACTGTACCAATTATTTACTAGTAGTTTGTAAGACTGAATTTAAAGTACACTTTACACTTTTTTACAGTATACTTAAACTTTTAATATTATAACTTTTAATATCAAACTTTTTCTATCAGTTCGGGTGTTTCTTGACATCTAATATAAAAAATATAAATAAACAATTTTTGAAATCTGAGAATAAAAACCTAATAGACATTTAGCTATAATTATGAGAATGGTATGATAGTAAATGACACAAATATTTTTGGACATGTGGCATTTAAGATGATTAATTCCTCAGAAATAACAGGCTATATTAAATTGAAATATTATTATGGCTGACTGTAAATATTTTAAAACTGATAACATGGCACTTTTTTTTTTTTTTTTTGCAGAACCAGGGATTGAACTTGGGCCCTTATGCTTCCAAAGTAGGCGTGGTACCACTTGAGCTAAACCCCAGGCACAAATCTTGTGCTGTGTGCTTGGTATAATGACTGTTTGCAGTGGACACTCAATGAATGTGTAATAAATTGAATTAAGATGATGATAAAGTGATATAAAGGGTTGACTGATTATCATTTTGTCTGTGCTTGACACGCCTGATAATCAAGACCTTTGAATTCATTTTCAGAGTTAGACTCAAATTGGGGTTATGAGGACTCAGTAAGCTGAGCCCTTGAAGAAGTTTAAAAGTACAGGATATAAAAGAAGGTACTTTAAGGTAGTGGCTTTGCCAATCAGGTTGAAAATAGCAATGTTGCCAGTTAAGTGTTTCATCCTATAAACTGGTGATCTGCAATTTAGAGCCTACTTCAAACATTTTCTCATTTCTCAAAATGCAACTTGAAAATCCTTGTTTGTTTCCAAAAGAGTAATTTTATCCTTAGACATTTTCATTTTTTAATTTAAAAAACCATAGTGCTCTTTACAACAAATCAGTACTATTAGACATTATTGTATAGCACGATTTTTAAAGAACTGACACATTTTGTACTGATGCCAAATACATTTCTATTGTTATCCATATCCTGCTTCATTGATTCAATTTTTTCCAGAAAAAAATGATTAAAAGTAAAAAATGAACCTATATAATTTTCAGCCCAATTATGAAGACAGTGTATGCCACATACATCTTAACTAATTAAGAATATATTTAGTTATTCTACTTTGTAGGTTTTCTGCAGCCAAGCAGAAAACAGCTTCATTTTGTTTTGTTTTGACATCTGCACTACCTCAGAGAGATTTCACCATTGGTTTTAGTATGCTAAATGTGTGGATCCTGATGGCTGGAATCCGTTGAGTGACTTAGAAATAAGCTAACAGTTTAACCAAAATTGGCATTATACAACAATAAGTTTGTGGATATGGCACCAAAAGAACAGTTCACTACTACAAAAATGGGGATATATCGAACTAAGCCGGTATCTACAGGTCAAAGAAAATAATCAAATGAAGAGCGCCTTTGAAATCGGAAAATATGTTTTCAAGGAGCATATTGGATCAGGAATTAATTTAATCCAAAATACACAAGGAAATCCTATAACTCATTAGCAAACAAAAACTAATCAAGAAAAGATGGGACTTGTGCAGGTATTTTTTAAGGAAGTCATAGAAGATGCCAATAACTACATTACAGATGTTTGAAGGCATTATTTGATGCAATCAAAATTGCTGTGAAATATTACCTTATACACATTTGGGTGGTTATTATGGAGTTTTTTGTACATACTAAAGAAAAAAAAACAAAGAAAATAATGGAAGAATGAAAGAGAAAAAACAAATGATGGAAAGAGAGGAGAGGAAGAGAGAGAAAGACGGAAAAGAGAAGGGAAAAAAGAAAAATGATAAAAACATTGGCAGGTACTAGGTATGTCTGTTATATGTTTCAGAAATAATATCAAACACATTTACATTTGCTCAAATTGATCACTATGTACACATTAAATATGTGAAGTTTTGTGTATATCAATTACACTTCACTGAAGTAATTTTAAAAATAAAAACATAGTATGTTTGTTATAGTGAGGGTTAGCAAGGGAATAGATTTAATATAAGACACATAATTTATAGGATTATTTATAATATTCACCCAAAAAGTCAAATGCAGAGGACTGCAAGAGATCTGTCCATGTACCTGAGACCCACGAAGGTCTGGGTCCCAGCAATGTCCCACAGAGTCCTGCGAGAGACCCGGAGCCCAAGGCAACCTCTCCTGCAAGTGTAGGAAGAAAAGAATCAAGGGCCAGTTGTGTAACCTCATGACAAAGCAAATGTAGAGGATGTTACTTGTACTGGTAGTTCTCAAAGAATAATTCTCAGAAACAAAAGTACATTGTGTGTGCTGGGGATAAAATCTCTGAATAAAACTATATTGCAAAATATATGCTATTCATTGTTATTTTTAAAGTTTAATGTTTTAAATAGAAATTGAGTAAACTAAAGCTGTTGCTTCATAAAAACATAGATTAATAGATATGTAGATCATAAATAATAGACTTGCATTTATTCTTTGTTTTAGTTTTGTGAGACAGGCTCTCTCTGTGTAGTTTACGATGACCTTGAACTCAGTCTCCACCCCAGGCTGGCCTTGGGCTGTCCCTGGTCCTCTGGCCCTAGGTTTCAGAGTTCTGGGGTCACAGGCATTCACCGCACTTGGCTCTCTATATAGATTTTAATGTAATTTTTAAGCCTTTGAATGTAAGATTTCCATTACTTTCTGACTTTCACATTTGACCTAAATTGTATTTACTCCACAGGACAAGTTTCTAGATGAGAAATCTGCACTATAAACTTCTGGCTAGCAAAATGCCAGCTATCCTACAAACGTTTTTGGAATTGCCATAAATTATAGGTCAGAAAATAAAATTTTCTGTTAACATATTTTGTCATGCAAGAAAATAGTACACAAGTTTCACATTATAATACATGTTTTATATATAAATACACATCATTTGATATATGTACATTGGACCTAAACATATGTGTTGGAATTAACATGCACTTTTGATTATTGATCCAAACCAGCAGGTATATTAAATGAGATCCTATGAATATTCACCCTCAACTGAGACCAATTGTTAGTCACTTTAGGTTTCACCTTCCCGTATTACTGAGGACAAAAGCAGAGAGAAAATACTGGTGATGACAGGAAGGATTAATGGCAGAAGACAAAGTCACAGAAATCAGCATAGGGGTAGTTTAGGTGGTCAGCACAAGAAAGGCAAGAGCTAGTTCTGGCCATAAAGCAAGATGTGCCTGTCAGCCAGAGCTAATTTCCACTGTAAACAGGTAGATGCTTTGAAAAATTACCAGTGGGCATTTTACCATGTGTTAGGACAAAACTACATGGTACCATGGGGCTAAAATAAAGAAAAATGTGTCAAGGTAATCAAATCATTTTATTTACAAGTGAATAATCTAAGTAGAAGAGCATCACTGATTTTCCAAACTATCTGTTCAAAGTATTTTCCACTCATTGCCTATATTTTACCTGGAGTGATTTTAGTTGAAATAAAGTTTTTTTTTTTCATGAATTAAGAAGTTCATCAAAGGTTGTGGCAAATTTGAATTGAAACCAAAGTTTGCTGTCCATTTTTATAGTACTATAACTGTCTCAATGTTTCATCTTTGGAGGGCTAAAACTGTCCATTGACTCTATATACCATACAGAGTGAAAAAATGATGTTTTTAAATATAAGTGGCAAGGAGCTATTGAAGATGTGGGGATGAAATTTGTATTTGTAATTTAGAGTATTAAATGGAGATGATGGTGATCACTGGGCAGGAGAACACACAAGAAATAATTAAAAATTAGAAAATAATTATGACTTATGAAAAGAAAGATTTTATAAATCTAGAATACAAAAACCAACCATCTCATTTATGTTTTGATGGAATATAATGACCTTCATGAGATTTTGTGCTATAGGAAAACTAAGAGGCAGTTAAAAGCATAGTTCAGTGTTTACTGGGAAGTTTATGTGTTTTACAAAATATTTTCCTTTTTTCCACTCTTATTGAGTTTATTAGTACATTTTTGGTATCATATTCATCATGGAGAATTTGTACCCATAAATGATGTATCTTGATTTTCATTTTTCCCATTCCCCTACTGTCCCTCCATCACCCCAACCCTCTATGTACATAGGCTTTGTTTCCACTTGGAAGGTAAAAAAGAAAAGAAAAAAATTGATAATTAAACATATTTTTCTAATATATCTACTTTATATTTCATTGTCCCTCTTTCAAATTTCCCAAGTTTCGTCTCTTATATTGAAGTGATATACCTGTAGTATACCTGTGGTAAAGAAATGACGTGGTCATTTGGAAAGAAGTATTTTGCAACATTTATACCACTACTAAAATCATCTTTTCATACAATCTGTTTTGAGTTAGTTTCTTAGACTTATTAAGATACAGGTCCTCACAAAGTCAATATCTATTGGCCAATCAATAAAGTATATTTGAACAAGAGAACTGAATGTAATTTAGAGGCAACAAATTCCTCTTTTCAAGGCCCTAAAAGCATACTCTCTGGAAGCAAAGTGGGCGGTATATAACTAGTCATCCGGG
>PVIC010049413.1:0-12983 GCA_004025085.1 Thryonomys swinderianus | reverse complement strand
TTTTTTTTTTTTTTTTGTGGTACCAGGGATTGAACTCAGGCCCTTGTGCTTGCAAAGTAGGCACAGTACCACTTGAGCTACATCACCAGCCCTCTCATTCTTTTTTTAAAGACAAAAGTCCAAGTAAAATTGGTGAGATTCTGTGAGCAGTTCTGTCTACCAAAGCTCTGCCCTGGAAGGATGTGAGGCCATCCAGGGATTTCCTTTTTTTACAGAAATGCTGACTGCAGAGTTGAACAAAGAAAGAGCCATCAGAGAAGCTGAACCGCATCTTCAAAGAAGACTCCAAGGGTGTTTAATTTCGGTGTGGCATTGTAGAGCTTAATGCAGAACGTATCAAAACCATGGAAAGGTAGTGGTGGGGTCATGAACTTTATAAACCAAAGTGATCCCCCTAAGAACAAAACAGAACTTAAAGTGTTCTGTACTGAGACGTGCAGTACCAAATGGGGAATACCAGCAAACAGTAACACCTGGGCGAAACCTTCTTCCTCTACAGGAGGTTCTTTCAACCACCAATCCTAGGCTGTCTGCCTGTCAAGTGCTCGATCAGGAAATATAATA
Source organism: Thryonomys swinderianus (assembly GCA_004025085.1). Lineage (NCBI taxonomy): Eukaryota > Metazoa > Chordata > Mammalia > Rodentia > Thryonomyidae > Thryonomys > Thryonomys swinderianus. Next base: position 12,419 of record PVIC010049413.1, on the reverse strand, counting down.
AGAAAGCTATTTCAGAAGTGCTTTGCAAGTTTCAGTTTTTCAAAAGTTCATGTTGTCCTTAATGCTCTAGTAATAATTAATCCTCCAGTGTAAAATCTTTCAGATTGTAAGTCCAAATGCCTAGAAAAACCTCAGAGTGCCACTGTGATTTCATCACTACCTGGCTTCTCATTTTGCCTGCCACCACTCTATCTCCCCACTGGAGGCACTGTATGCCACAGCTTTTACTTCTATGGCTTCAAATCCTGCTATGCTCTTCCTGCCCCGGGGCATTAGCACATACTTTTCCCTTCAGCCTAAAATGTCCTTCTCTCCCTAGGTCTTCATCATGGCTCAGGGAAGCTCCGCAGATATCTCACATGCTGTGACACATCCTTGACTCTGGCAAAGATAAATTCTTCTTCTCTGGACCCTCCCAACACCAGGTTTGCCTCTAACTCTGTGTTTGCTTCTATCCCACCCACCTCCCCAGCTAGACACATGCTCCCGGAGGAACACACGTTTATCTCGTCTTCCCAGCATCCAGTGTAGTGGCTGATAACAAACTTGGGTGAAGAAAGTTTTGTTGAATGGCTGTGCTATAAATATGACATGTAAAATAAGTTTTATAAGGTATAAACAGTTCATGACTGAAAAAATTGACAATACAACTCTAAACAAGAAACTGCAAGGAATGAGAAAGTGTGCAACATGGAAAGAGACTCTGAGTTGTCCCTCAAAAGAAATGAAAATATTTCTCCACCTAAAAACTTGTACATGAATATTCATAGTAGTATTATAATAGTAAAAAGAAGGTCTGAAATGTCCACTAACTAAGGAATGGTAAATAAAATTGAGATATAATATAGCAGGATATTATTTGGAAATAAAAACAAATCAAGTAGTGACAATAAATTACAGCCTGGATATAAACAAGAACATTACACCCTGTAAAAGAAGACAATCACCAAAAGCCATGTATGTGATTCCATTTCAGTAAAGTGTCCAACATAGGCCAGTCTGTACAGATTGAAAGACTAGTGGCTGCCTAGCATTGTGGGTAAGTAGGGAATGACAATTACTAAGCAAATTTCTCTTTGGGGTGATGGGAATATTACAAAATTGATTGCAGCACAATTCTGTAAATATAAGTAAAGCCACAAAATTATAATCACATACTTTGAGGCATGCTGATATAATCCCATGATCCAAACCCTCAGGAAGCTGAGGCAGAAGGTTTACAAATTTCAGTCCAGCCTAAATTACACAGCAAGATCTGTTTCAAAACAAGACAATAAAACTATATACTTAGATAGGTAGGTTGTAGTATATATAATTATATATTGATAATGCTTTTATGTTATCTTTTCTTTAAAAAGTCCCTTTCAGTGAAGCTTGACAAACATTCAGCCAATTTGAAGGCAGAGAGTTTCTGTCACCTGTGTGAGAGCAGTGAGAAGCTTCTGCAACTTCTGTAACTTGGTCACCCAGAAAGAGACGTGTCTGACTCACGTGCCATTTACTGTCATGGTTAAAAGCCGCTTAGATAAAATCCCTATTCTATTTGTCCACTGTGTAGTTTCGGGGCCCTTGCTTCTCTGCTCCGTGCCTTCATTATTGCAATGTAATAGGAAGGACAGAAACTGAACGTCCTTAAACAACGTGCACGGCTTCATTCATAGAAGCATCTGAGATGGCCCTCAGCATGTGGAACGAGCACTGGAAATGCTGGTGCTCCTCTCCAGCTTCTCTGGCTTCCTGTCCAGTGGGACAGTGAGTGTATGAGGTAGTCTGGCTGGTATCTCGGTGGTGGTGCTGATACCCTTGAACTTATATGCCTCGGTGATGCGCCCTCCCCATCTTGATTTCAAGGCCTCTGGGCCAACGGAAATCACAGCAAGCAGGTCCTTGCCCCTTGGTAAGATAGACGGTTCCCTCAGCTCAGTGAGTCTGCCCATCCTCCCCACTCACAGCTCCCGTCTGCGTAAGACTGCATCACCTCCGCTCTACATCAGCTTCTGCAGCACGGGAAGGAGGTGTTCTTTATGAGGACTTTCAATCTGTTCCTCTGTGCTCAAGAAATGGAAGCGTAGTTCCCAATATTTCTGGATGTGTCCACTCCATCTGGAATTTTTTAAATGAATTAATTTATTTATTGCACCATCTCACTATGTTGTTCAGGTTAGTCTCAAAAGCCTGAGCTCCAGCGATCCTCCTCCTTCTGCTTCCTGACTAGCTGGGACCATAGGCACACACCGCCATGCCCAGCTCCACATAGAAATCCTTCATAAACAATCATCAAACAATCTTTCCCCACCTAGGTTGAAAGGAACTATCTTTGTTGAACAGAATAATCTTTAAAAATGAAAGTTGCATGGAATACCTAGTTTCTGGATTCACCCATCAGGCTTGAATGGATATCCAGGCTTGTTGAACAACCCTCGTTAGCGTATGCATAACCTCCAGGGTCTGTAGATTGTCCATTTCTGTTTGTCATCCTCAATGTTCCCTGTGTATACATAACTTACGGCCCTTTACCCTTAGAGAAGACTTGTACCCACACTGCGAGATGTTCTGAGGCACCAACGGAATAGTCATGACAAATCAAAGGGCAAAATGTTTTTAAATCCCAAGGGAAAATTCAAAGCACAGAAAATTTGCAAATCAAATTTAAAGCAGAATAAAAACATCCACATGAAAAGTAGAGTTTAGAAAGGTACAAGAGGCTGTCATTAGGAGTCATTCAGAACACTGAACTGTGCAAGGAATTTCCCTTCATTGCCCTGTCATGTTTTGTTTCTTTGAAAAGCAGAAGGTAAGGTGTACGTGGTGTCAATGTGTGTTTAGGAAGCTAAATCTAGAAAAACTCTGAGAAGACAAGCATAAAACCATTTGAGCCATATGAGATGGTTCTTAGATTCTCTTAAGAGTGGCAAATTGGATCTTTGGAAAAGCGGAAAGGGAACATTATTTTTCTCTTCACCTGAAGAGATACATAAGGTTAGAGGTGCGCTGCCTACCTTGAGAATTAGATGTGTCAGTTCAACAACAGTTTGCCTGTATACTGGGCTGGCCACAGGCTTTGTGATCTGTCCTCAAAAAAAATCACACTAAAAAAAGGTCAGCTGGTACTGACTCCTTGCTGTGTAGTTTGATGAAGAGACATTTAAAATACTTCTGCTTCTAATTTTTATATCTCTCAGGAAAAGGATCAGTGTGATTAATCATTTTGCCCTTATTTCTTCCTACTCTTCTTACCTAACTTGTGATTCTAGAATATAGTTTAGAATATAAAGAATTACACTGATTCTGATTGAGATATACATAACCACATTAATTGATGTTTTATAGCCAAGTTTGCATTTATGTAAACAGGACAAATATTAGTCCTTTTCCAACAGAATATTGAGCAAGTTAATCTGATGGATTTCCCATTACCATTGTAGATTATATTTTCCTAAAGTGTAGATATATTTCCAGTATCTTTCATCCATCATGTTTTTACTATATGATACTGACATCACTTTTCCATCTCTATAACAAATATTTGAGGTAAATCAACTTTCAAAAGGGAAAAGTTATTTTGGCCCATAATTTTGGAAACTTTAGTCCATGATTGGTTGATCCTCTTGCTTTGGGCCTCTGGCAACATAAGTACATCACAAAGGAACTCACCGTAGAGGAGGCCTGTTTACCCCCTGGCAGGCAAGAAACAAAGAGACAGACAAGAAGCAGCCAAGGTCCCGATTGCCCCTTGGAAGTCAGGCACTCCCCCCGCCCCCCGGCATAATGATCTGGCTGCCTTTTGACAGGCCACACTTTTTAAAACATTCCACCATCTTCCCATAACATCACAAGTTGGTCCTTTGGGTAGTATTTTCTATCCAAACAATAGAAACCATAAAAGATGATGAAGCTGCTACACAGTCTTCTTGGCATGTACTTAGCCTCAAAACCTAGCCATCGTATTATAAAGATGGCATACAGCTACATGGAATAGACATATGTAATATTTCAACAATGCTTTAGCTGAGGTCCCAGATGACAGCCAGCATTTACAACCAGATTGTGAGTAAGGCTTCATAGGGTCCTTACATCTAAGCTTCTAGATTCTCCAACTGATGTGCAGTGGGATAAATATCATTTTGATATTTATCATTGATCCAGCCTACACTGCAAGTTTGTGGACAAATACAAATTTGGCCTTTATCTCAAGCCATTACATTTTTTTTTTTGAGACAGGGTCTTGCTTTGTAGTTCAGGCTGGCCCTGAGCTCACTATGTAGCCCAGGCAAGCCTCGAACTCAGCAATCCTCCTATCTCTGCCTCCCGAGTGCTGGGATTACAGGTGTGAGCCACCACACCCGGCTCAAGCCATTAAATTTTAAGTGATTAGTTATGCAGCAATGGAGAGCAAAAATAATTATCATTCCAAAAATATTTTCATGGAGACAGTAACAAACACTTCTATGTTCTAATAAAGAACTCCATGCCCTGCTAGGGATTTAGCTCAAGTGGTACCGCAGCTACCTTGGAAAGAGAAAGGCCTGAGTTCAATCCCTGGTACTGCAAAAAAAAAAAGAACATCATGCCTTTGGACCCTCACAATTCAAAAACTGTTAATGATAGCTAAATGGTTAACCACAAATACTATTGACTGTAATTATGTATATGACAAAGAATCAAAGTTAGAAAGTCTGCTTTGGGCTAGGGATTTAGCTCAGTGGTTCTGGTGTCTGCCTCGCAACCACAAGGTCCCAAATTTGATCCCTGGTACCACATACCGCAGTGCCCCGCATGGTGGCTCACTCCTGTAATCCCAGCACTCTGGAGGCAAAGGCAGGAGGATTGCTGCAAGTTCGAGGCTTGCCTGGGATAAATAAATAAGGGATAAATCAGGAATTTAGAAATAATCTAGATCCCTGTGAACATATGGTAGGACAGAATTCTACTCTCCTTCATGCAGCAATGAATATCCATTATTTAGTGAGCTCAGGGTCAGGCTGAACTACAAAGTGAGACCCTGACTCAAAAAAAAAAAAGTCTCCTTTAAGTGAAATTTTCTTTTGTCACAAGTCCTAATTCTGAGAACTGCTTCCTGTCCCATAAATAATTACAAAAGACCTTTTTAATTCCATCCCACTGAAATTTTATACTAAAATAACCCAGGAAGGCTAGAGTAACAAGGACTTGATTTTCTGACTAGAAATTTTACATTATGAAATTCTATAGTCCCCACTATTTCACATATTACCCAACACATTAATTGCCTGAAAGTTTTAAGGAACAGATATTTTATTCAAAGGTTTATGCTTATTTAAAAAAAAAACAGCTCAACAATGAAACTTTTGATAAAATGCCTCTTCCCAAGAAATATTAATGTAGGTCATTCATGATTTTAAAATTACCCTAGTGGTATCATATTTCAATTGTACTGATTCAGATATCCTAAAGACTATTTGCTCTTTAACTTTGTTTTTAACAGTGATTGAGGGAAAAAAGAGTAGGAAATTAAGCAGTCTGGAATTAGTTATGTCCTTCAGATAGTCCTGATCGAATTTAATAAACACAGAACATTCTCTACAAGAAAGTTTTAAAACTTTCAGTGAAAAGCTTTAAAATATTTATCCCCTTGCAAGTACCGAGCTCCTTATATGGATATTTTACCTTCTGAATTGCTTGTTCTACTGAGGCAAAAGTATTAATGTCACGCTCAAATTCAGCAGGGGAATGTCCCAGGAGAGAGACTTAAAAGTTCTTTGTTATACCTTGAAATAGGTTGCTGAGAGTAAGGGATAAATCAGGAATTTAGAAATAATCTAGATCCCTATGAACCTATGGTAGGACAGAATTCTACTGTCCTTCATGCAGCAATAAATATCCATTATTTAGTAAGTCAGATTTTTATGGCTGTGACAAAATAACTAAGAAAATTTAAAGAAGGGAAGATTTATTTTGGCTCACAGTTTCAGAGCTTTCAGTCTACAGTCAATTGATTTCATTGCTGTGGACCCATAGCAAGGTAGAAATATCATGGCAAAAAAAGCATGCAAGAAGAAAATTGTTTATCTCCTGGCATCGGGAAATCAGAGGGAGCAAGAACTTGCCAGAGAAAGCAGCCTAGGACCAGATATAGCCCCCGGTGTCATGAACTACTCCCTTCAACTAGGACCTAATCCCTCTGTCATCTCCCAATAAAGCTATCAAACCATGATTTATGAATGGACTTAGCCACAGATGGAGTTACAGCCCTCATAACGCAATCATTCACGTAACACCCAAAAGCACATTTTACAAATTTCTTATGTGTTTTTAATGCAATCAAGTTGACAATCTAATCAGAAGTCAGTGTCACAGAGTGAGTCCAAGGCACCCCAAACAGTTCTTCATTTATCAGCATAAGTGATGAGAACGCATTTTAAACAAAGAAATGCGTAGGAAGAAACCTACATTTTTTGCCTTCTTTTAAAGACAACTCAGTGCATGGCAAAGAATCCCTTACTACAATTTAGAAACTGGCTCTCCTCCCAGCTGCTAATCAATGGTCACTTTGCGTTATCTCACTTTGCCTGCCTCTGGTTGGTTAGTTGTTGTTGTTGCTGTTGGGTTTTTTTCCTTTTTTTTTTTTTTTCTCAGTACTGGGGACCGAACTTGGGCCCTTGTGCATCCAAGGTTGGCACGGTACCACTTGAGCTAAATCCCCAGCTCTGGCTAATTGTTTGTAAACAGGTTTTGCTACATGACTTTTTAAGTTTCAAGTTTAATATTTATATGATTCTTGAGCTGGGGATGTCACACAGTGATAAGAATACACACTTAGGGGCCGGAGGGTTAGCCCAGTGGTTCCGGTGCCTGCCTCGCAAGCGCAAGGACCTGAGTTCGATCCCCGGTAACCACATATAATGCTGGGCATGGAGACACGCCTACCAACCATCAATACCGCATACCACAATGCCGGACGTGGTGGCTCATGCCTGTCATCCCAGCACTTGGGAGGCAGAGACAGGAGGATTGCTGAGTTTGAGGTTTGCCTGGGCACCATAGTGAGCTCAGGGCCAGCCTGAACTACAAAGCGAGACCCTGTCTCAAAAATCAAAAACAAAAAAAGAATACACACTTAGCATTCATTCACAATGTCCTCAGATTCCCCCAAACTGAAAAAACTTCCCATGACTCTTGAATCACAGCTATACCATCAGTGAATGTAAAAGCAGAACATACATTACAGGTTCTTCATTAGTTCCAGACATAGGAGATGATGTCTAGTTTCACTGCTTAAAGCAATACTGTATAGTTCTTCCAAAGCTAAAGGCTGCTAGTACAACTTGTCATTCTATAAGAAAACTCTTATTGATTTCAACAAATAATAAGCTATTATAGTTGTGCATTTCTATGTATAGAAATTTGTTTGAAATATTTTTTGTTCTGATATCTATCTTGACATTTTAGAACTGAAATTTTTCCCTGTCAGTTTTCCTTCATGTTTCATATAAAAATATGCTGGTTAATTTTAATTGTCAACTTCACTGGATTAGGAGATTTCCAGAGAGGTGATTAGATCATGGGGATCCTAAATCATCAGTGGATTAACCCACTGAATTTCATAGCGGAATGTGCTGTTAGGAGGTTAAGCCCAGTTGAAGGGGGGTCATTAGGGGTGTTCCTTTGGGTGTGACTAGCTCTCCATTTCATTCTTTCTAACAAGTTCTGCTTCCCAGCTACCAGTAAGTAAAAATCTTTTTGACCATACTCTGCCACCATGATGTTTTTGTGTAAGGGTTACTTAACCATAGACTGAAAACTGAAACTGTGAGCTAAAATAAACTTTTCCCTTAAGTTGCCAGGTATACTGCCAGGTATTCTGTCCCAACAAGAAGAAAGCTGACCAATTCAGTAAGTTATAGAAATGAAAAATAGGGGCTAACATAGTTCCTGTTCCAAAATTGTTTTTAAGCAATATGTATAAATTTTACACTGGACAAAACACAAAACAATTAAAGAACCAAGCAAATGTTAACATTGAAATAAATGCTTACTAGGAAACTGATGAAAGGCAGTGTTATATACTGAATGCTTGTGTGCCAACATACCCCCCTTATGTTGAAATTGTAATCACCAATGTGATGGCATTAGTGAGTAGACACTTTGGAAAGTAATTAAATCATGAGCATATAGAATGCTTATAAATGGGATTAGGGTCTTGTAAAAGAGACCTCAGAGAACTGCCTGGAGTTCTACTAGACCTGTTGGCATCCAGCTCCTCTAGCCTTCGTGGCAGTGAAAACTAAATGTTTGCTGTTTAAACCACCTGCTCTATGGTATTTTCATTCTAGTACCCCAAAAGGACTGAGACAGGAAGTCATGGGAAGCAGATGACTATACACAAAGGCATGAAAACCCAGAGTTAGAAATCAAGATGATGTAAGAAGATTAATATCACGATGTAGAAAAATTATTGAATTCCTCAGAGTTATTTAGCCTAGAGAAGAAAAAGACTGAAAGAAGGCATGATTGCTGTGACTAAATATTTTAAGAACTAGATGCTGCTAATAAGTGAAATCAATAGATCACAGATAGACAATTCCCAGATCTTCTCTTTGGCATGAACACCTGTGGATGCAAATGAGTTCTAGAAAGTAGGACAGCTTTTATAGAGTGGAATATTTCTATAGAAAACTTGGTGTGGGAATGTGATGAGGGGGAAGGAATAAATATGATACAGAAAGAAAATAAAAGAGCATGTATGGGGGGAGGGGGGAGTGGGTGGGGATATGGGTAAAAATGAGAATTAACTTGTGGCATATACTGGTACAAATTTCCCAATGTTATATGTGATTTTGAGATGTATATAAATTGTACCAATAAAGAATTCAATAAAAAAAATCAACCAACAAAAAAACCAAACAAACAAAAAAAAAAGAACTAGATGCTGGTTACGGTGTCACACACCACTTGAGTAACCTCACCTACTGAAGACACTGAGAGGCAGGAGGATTGCTGTCTCAAGGACAGCCTGTGCAACTTAACAAGGCCTTATTTCAAACTTTTTTTTCATCTTAAGAACTAGTCTATTAATACAGAATTACTAGTGTTGCCCTAGAAGGGTAATACACTTTATATAGAACCATGTTTCCGTGGAATACGAGGCCAATGTAAACAAAAGTTACCAACAATCAAATGGAAACTCTTAAGAGGCCATGAATTTCTCATTATGGGAGGCATTCTGTTAAGAAACTTTCAAGGAAATATTTTCATTTGAGGAGAGATTGGACCAGATGTTCTTTTGAGAGTTCTTGCACTCTGTCCAGTAGCAAGCTAAGGCAAGAAGACATTTCAAAGCCAGTTGTGGTGGCATACACTTGTGTCCCAGCACTTGGGAAGGTGAGGTAGGAGACTTGTGAGATTTGAAGCCAAACGCTCTGAGTAAAACTCTGTCCCAAGTATGGGACAGGAAAAGACAAGATTGGTACAGAAATTAGCCAGAGATAGTCAGTATTTGGACATTTAGGATGAGGATTTGATCCATAATCCAAAATTCTACAAGAAGTTGACAGATTAACTGGCAAAGAAAAACATAAATCAGAGTTAGTGTGACCCCAGAACCATGTGGTTACCAGCTGGAGGCACAGCTCAGTGGTGGAGCATCTATCAATATGTCCAAGGCCCCATGGTTCCCTAGCCATAGAATATTAATATCATACTATGGATAGGCATCCAGTGACCCTGAGCTTCTAGCAACCTGGCAGCAGAGGAAAAGGATGTGGGCCAAATCCCTATGTGTTTTTGTATATTTTATGGTAATAAGATACATAATATGGAAAAGAGAGGAAACTGGGAAAATACAGGTAGATAAGGAGCCAGGAGGACTGGCGTGAAGGTGAGAGAGAGGACTTTCCAAAAGGCCTGCCGAGGTTACACATACTGTTTTTATGCATTGTTACTTCACCAAGCAAAAGGGAATCCCTTTCCAAAAGTATAAGTAAAAGCTTTGCATACATCTGTACTCATTAGAGATTATAAACTCTTTCAGGAGGTGTGCTTAGATCTTCACATTCTGGTGAATTTCCAAGTTAAATAATTTCATTGCACCTATCTAAATCCTCTGCTGCTTAATTGAAGAAAGGCATATTTCACTTCCTTAAAAGCTCATAAAACATGTCTAGAATTGTTTATACTATTACACTGTGTGGTATAATGTAATTTTTAGATGTTTAAATGTCCACAAAATTTTTATCTCCCCAAAAAAGTGCTCTTTAAATTGTAGTTGTTTGCAGTTGTGTGAGCAATAACCCTTTAGTAGTTATTATGTTATAAATATATTTTTATAAAACATCTGGGTTAAGGAATATAATCTATTTTTATATAATAATGTTACATCTTTTACAAAGTTATGAAGAATGCTTATATTCAACTTTTCTTATTTTTGTGTTGTTTTGTTTCACAGTGCTGGGCCTTACCCAGGCTAGGTTAGCACTCCACCACCAGGTTACATCCCCAGACCCTTTTCTTGTATTTTATACAGCTCTCTTTGGAATGCTTTTACGATTTACCATGAAAATCCCAGAAAACATCAACTTCTACTTGCTTCTTTACTTCACCTCTCAATTGTCAGTTTTTCTGAATTCTTTTTATATTAAGGCAAGACCAAACTTGGCTTGGTTGTGGGAAAATCCTGGCATCTAGAAAGGTTGAAACTTGGCTTTAATCCAATACACTTTCATGATAACTCTTTTTCAGCTTCATTCTTGTGGCCTAATCTGATAACTAGGAAGAAAAGAACTGCTTAGCAATGTGTCAACCTACTATCTAGTCTGGTTCACATGTCGAAAGCATAAAATTCTGTCATCCATCGCTAGGCTGAATGTCATATCATGAAAAGACTAATCTTGTTCAACGGATGCACTTTAAAAATGTATAAATCTACTTGAAAACCAATCTGATAACAAAGACATGCCTGCAGAAGGATGATTCAATTATATCAATGTACTTGTCATTCAGACCTCAACCCCCCAAAAAATATTTTGACGGGAGTGGGTGTGTGTTAAAAACATGCGCCGTCTTGATAATAGGAAAACATTAGCCACAAAATGAAAAGAAGAAACCTTTTTAAAAGCCCAGGCAAAAATTTCCCTAATGAGGTTTTTAGACTACATGAATTGAATAAGAAGAGAAAAACTGTCAACAAGCCTGAAAATTAGTAAACTTAAGAAAACTTTTATTTAATTTAGTTGTGATATTATTTTCAAATGAGTCTCAATACATTGCCCTGACTCACTGTCAAATAAAGTTGACATGTAACTTTTGAAATTGGGAGGGAATATAACTCTTCCTTACTTCATTTCTTTTTTTTGAGACAGGGTCTCGCTTTGTGTTTCAGGTTGGCCCTGAGCTCACTATGTAGCCCAGGCAAGCCTTGAACTCAGCAATCCTCCTGTCTCTGCCTCCCGAGTGCTGGGATGACAGACGTGAGCCACCACGCCCAGCATTGTATGTGGTTACCGGGGACTGAACTCAGGACCTTACGCTTGCGAGGCAGGTGCCAGAACCACTGAGCTAACCCTCCGGCCCTAAAAATGTTTTTATTTCATCTGTTTCATTGGTTGTGTATGTTTGTACTTTTTGTTTAGTTATGAATTTGACTATATATACTTGTAAAATTGCTTATATGCTATTTTATTATTATATTCACAGAATAACACTTCACATTTTTAAGACTCTTGTTAGAGACCAGGTATATTGGTTGCACACCTGTAATGCCAGCACTTTGGAAGCTGAGCCAGGAGGATTGCAAGTGTGAGGTCAGCCTGGCCTACCAATTGAAATCCTACCTCAAAACACACACACACATACATATATACTCATATATACAGTAATAAATAGCTTTCTACTTCTATAGTCACTTAAATTGTGAAAACAAACTATTAAACAAATTAAATACAATGTTTTTAAAATTCCAACTTAAGGAAATGAGCAAATGATTATATTTTAAAATTACTTAGAACTATGAAAACATTTTAAAATGTTTTATATTCTAGGCAATGCTAAAACGTAACAACATCTGATTTCACCTATAGAAATTCTGACTCAGGGCCAGAGATTTAGTTCAGTGGTTCTGGCACCTGTCTAGCAAGCGCAAGGTCCCTGGTTAAATCGCCAGTAACTACATAGATCAATATGGAATGTGGTGACTCATGCCCACCAGCAATCAGTATCACATACAATGTCAGACGTGGTGGCTTATGCCTGTAATCCCAGCACTCGGGAGGCAGAGGCAGGAGGACTGCTGAGTTTGAGGTTTGCCTGGTCTACATAGTGAGTTCAGGGCCAGCCTGAATAACAAAGTGAGACCCTGTTTCAAGAAAGAAAGAGAGAGAGAGAGAAAGAGAGAGAAAGGAGGAAGGAAGGAAGGAAGGAAGGAAGGAAGGAAGGAAGGAAGGAAG
>PVIC010049412.1:0-13172 GCA_004025085.1 Thryonomys swinderianus | reverse complement strand
CAATCATCTCACTGATCTCTTCTTTAATAAAGTCTTTCACTGAGGATAGTATCTCTGTTTTGATCTCAGAGATGAGTTCTGCTTTCCATTTTACTAGATCTGCTTTAGTTACCATCTCCAAGAGTCCTGGTGTTTGAGTTTCAGTTTGCCCTATTTCCCTTTTCTCTGAATTTCCCTGTGGTGGTGATCTTTGTGTCTGTTTTTTTGTGTATTTTCTCATTTCTACTCTTTCTTTGTTTTTAATGCTCTTCTTTGACTGATGGCAGGCCAATGTTTGTTGCAGATCTCTTTCTATTATCTGGGGCCCTTTGGAAGCAGGACCTTCCTGGGGTGTCCTCCTTGAATCTGTAATAACCCTTGAGAGTTCTCACTCCTGACACATCATGGTAGGTATTTGAGCAGAACAATCACATCATGTTTGTTATCATAATACAATAAATGCCAATATCAATATTAAACACAGTAAATAAGATAAAAAGATTTGTTAGATTCTATACTGGATACTTTGAGCTTATGAGTTACCTCTATGTCTGACTCCTCACTGCACAGCTCCGGGATACAGTGGGCTGGTGGGCGGCCTTCAGTCCACTGGAAATGGACTGCACCCTGCAGCCGGGTCCGCATGCTGCTCCCTCAGTCCACTGGAAGCACGGCACAGCGGTGCTGCATCCGCTGGGTCCGGTCCGCCCGCCGCTCGTTCCCCAGTCTGCCAGAAGCACGGCATGGCGGGCCCGGAGCTGCTGGGTCTGGTCCGCCCTCCCGTTACTATAATTTAGAAAAATTTTCAGCTTTAGTTTCTAATATAGTAATGTTAATAAACAGGTGTACCCATGTCACCACCTTTGGCAGGTTCAGAATTGTGAAGCTTTGGAAGGGCTCCCAAGAGCAAAGCATCAAAAGCCCCTTGATTTCAGCTGTTTTCCACATATGACTATATAGACTCCAGATCCATTCCTAGCTTATATATAAAACAACTAATACCTTTTTTTCTGGTTTTCTTAGCATTGCCATTGTTCCTTGGTTCCTGTCCTATAAGACACTTTGCCTAAACTCAGCCTTGTTACTTCTAACTGGCAGGGTGTACCTGGTTCAAGCACACCCTAGCAGGAGAAGAGCTGTCCTGAATGTGATAGAGATACCTTGTCATTGTCTCCACAGGTGCCTAATTCCATGCAGGAGCTAGACAGTAAGCTGCAGAAAAAGCTATTTGTCCAGTAATTAGGCTGATTTATATCCAAGTTAAATACAGAGGCAACTGTTGCACAACTGGGACTATGACTGGGCCAAGCTTTCCTGTCTGCACAGTGGCACAGACATGTCTGGACTTGGGGACTTTAGTCTTGTCTTTGTCTCTGGTAGCAACAGGGGCTCCCATGGTTCCACATGCTGTTATGCTCCAGGGCAGAACTACACCAGGATCTTCATCCTCAAGAACTGTTACAGTATCTGCTCTGCCCTATGGGATATTCATCGATATAATTCCTCAAGGACTATTGCCTGCATCTGCCTTGTCCTATGAGTCTTTTGAATCTTTTGTTACATAAAATGTACATAATAAAAGGTATGGCAAGATGGGGTTCCAGGGTTTCTTTGCTATCAGAGTACCCAAGCTCAGCTTCTTCTTTAAGTCTCATTTCTGTTTATATATTAATTAATTTGCCTTGTGCTATTGGGCTCTTAGGAGGCTAGAAGATAACTGCAGAGGTTCTAGTTATGTCTTCTTTCCCTGTTCCCTACAGACCACTCTTATTAAAAGGTAGAATTTGAATTTGAAAAAGTGATGATGAATTCATGGTCCAGAATTCCATCATCACTAGGGAATATTAAATAGGGAAGAAAGTATTAATTATAGAAAATGCAAAAAGTTTGTGCCTTGGTAGGCTGAAGCAGAAGGGTCATGTGTTTGAACCTAGTCCATCAGGACAACTTGGTAAGGTCTTGTCTCAACACAAAATTTAAAAAGGAATTTGAGATATACTCAGTGCAAAGGTGCTGGGTTCATTCCCCAGAGTCACCCCATCCCTTTCTCCCCCAAAAGAAAAAGTGCTTGCCAGGATTTTAACTACATATTATAGAATATCCAGTGGTGTTGCATTCTGGCAACAAAAGTTTGTGAGTATTTGCTAATTTAAGGCATTGTGCTAGGCACTTAATACAATGGTATAATATATGAGTCTAAACAGGAAATGATATGTGTGTTTTAAGTCTGATCTGAAGGTCATAGGTAAGAATGACAACAGATAAATAGAGCAGGTTCCTCAAACCTCTCATATTAAAAAAATAATAAAGTATCAGGAGACAATGGGCTGCAGATCAGTCTGGAGTTTATGCAGTTTTCATCCCTGACCCTATCAAACACCAGGGTAAATATAGAAGAGAGGCCCAGGATGGAGCTATCCTGGTTCCTAGACTCATAGTGTACTTGTCTGGCCCCCGAAGTTTCCATCTGCTCATTACTCAGCCCTTACAGGAGCTTGCATGGGTTCAGCATTCCTTGTGTCCCTGTAAGGTCCCATCCCACAGGGGTAAACGGGCCTTTTCTATAGATTATTTTTTCTTTTTAGACAGGGTCTTGCTTTGTAGTTCAGGCTGCCCCTGAGCTCACTATGTAGCCCAGGCAAGCCTCCAACTCACCAATACTCCTGCCTCTGCCCACCCCCCACCAAGTGCTGGTATTATAGGCATGAGCCACCATAGCTGGCATTGTGATAGGTGGTACTGATTGCTGTTGGGTGTGAGTTAGCATGCCTGGTATTGTATGTGGTTACCAGGGATCAAACTAGGGACCTTGCACTTGCAAAGCAGGTGCTGGAACCACTGACCTAAAACTCCAGCCTTTCCCATAGATTCCTGTCATTACCACCTGCTGAGGTTCCCTAAAAGATTTACTAGCTTACAGTTTGTGGCTTTTTTAAAGGCCTTTCAGAGTTTGGGATTGAGGCTTGAGGAAAAAAAAAAAAAACAGGAGAGAGAAAAGGCTCAGGTATTCCTTAGCATATTGCACAGATACCTCCTTTAAAGGGAGAGAAACCATATATCCCACATAATTTGCCTGGGGAATTTGTAGTTAGCTCTGTTTTTAAAGGACATGGGAAACAGATTTCATGCTATGGTAGTTAGAATTGTCAGGCACTAGGCAAGTGTTGTAGTTTATAGATAGCAGGAGGGCTGTGTTGGAACCTAGAATTCTTTTCTTCCTATAGTAAAATGTATACAAGTTCTAAAAAAAAAATCAAGATCCTAAAAACCCCCACAAAAACATGGGAATCTGGAGTAGCTTGTACTGACAGTATCTTTTTTTTTTTTTTAAAGAAGTCAAACAAAAATACAGTAATATAAACAAAAAGTACCCTGAGTAGTTTTGGGATTGTAGAATATACTCAAATCTGAAAAGTGAGTTATTTAGTATTCTAAACAGGATGAAAAAGACTTAGCAGGGTTGAAGGGAAGGAAAAGGAATGAGCGAAAAAGTAAAAATTAAGATATATCATTTATAGGTAAAAATTCCATATGATGAATGGGATCCTCAGAATAGACCTGAAGAAGTAAATAATAAGCATTTCAAAATTGTACTCATGTTATACTGCACCAGAATGTGTTCATGTAGCATGATAAAAATGTTCTGGGCCTGGAGATTTAGCTCAGTAGTTCTGGCATCTGCCTTGCAAGCCCAAGGTCCTGAGTTTGATCCCCCATACCACATACCACAAATTAGTGTGTTATGGCTCATGCCTCTAATCACAGCACTTGGGATGCAGAGGCAGAAGGACTGCTATGAGTTCGAGGATGGCATTGGCTACATAGCTCAAGGCCAGCTTCAACTACAAAGCAAGACCCTGTCTCAAAAAAAGAAAGAAACATTCTGTGTCCAAAGAGTTTGAGAAACACTGTATCCTGTATTCTTCCAACTGAGCATTTCTATGTATTAACGGATAAAAAGTATTCTGCAACAAAGAAGCATATTTGACTGTGTTTTTCCCATTGCTTTGTAGATATCTAGTGTCACGGAACCCCAGTAACCCCTTGTGGTAGAAGATGGTATAGGAAATTATGTTTTTAAACTGACTTTATTGGTAAATTTTGTGCATATGTTATGATCACATTCAACATTGAGAATTTGTGTCATGGTACATCTTGATTCTCATTTTTCCCTTTTCCCCTGCCCTCCCTACAACCTCCACCCCATGTATACATAAGCTTTGTTTCCTTTTTTTTAAATTGTCGATTTTTTCTTTCCCTTCTTTACTTACCTCTACACCCCTTTTCCCTTTTCCTTTGATATATTTTCTTCCTATTTCACATTACTTATCATACATTTTGGTATTCATTTAACCTTCAGTTTTTCATACTTGAGAAAAGAAACAATAATTACACATCTGTGTCCTACTTATTTTACTTATGAGTACGTCCTCAAGGAACATCCATTTGAGTATAAATGACTCAAATTTATCATTCTTTATGGCAGAGTAATACTCCATTTTATTAAAATATACATTTTTATCCAGTCTTCCATTGATGGACATTTGAACTGTTTCCAAGATTTAGCTATCACAAATTGAGCTTCTATAATTATGTGTGCACATATGTCACTGTGGTATAATTCTTTTGTATATATACCTAGCAGGGAAATATCAGGGTCAAATGATACCTCAAGTCCTAATTTTAAGAAATTTCCACTCTGATTGCCACAGTGGTTGCACCAGTGTACATTCTCAACCACAGCAAAGAGAGGTTCCTTTTTCCCCCAGCCCAGCTAGCATTTGTTGTTGTTGTTGTTGACTTTTTGATAGCACCCATTCTTTCTGGAGTGAGATAGATGCTCAGTGTTGTTTTCATCTGTGTCTCTCAAAAGACCAACAATGTTGAGCATTTGTTTATATGTTTCCTAGCTGCCTTCATTTGAAAAATATCTGTTCATTTCAGATGCCTTTTTTTTTTTTTTGAGACAGGGTCTCACTTTGTAGTTTAGGTTGGCCCTGAGCTCACTATGTAGCTCAGGAAAGCCTCAAACTCAGCAGTCCTATTGCCTCTACTTCCCAAGTGTTGGGATTACAGGTTTGAGCTACCAAGCCTGGTATTTGTGGTATGTAGTACTGATTGCCAGTGGGTGCAATCCATCAGGCCTGGTATTGTTCTATGTGGCTATGGGGATTGAACCAGGGACTCCACATCTGCCAAGTAGGCACTGGAACCACTGAGCTAAGTTTCCAGCCCCAGATATCAATTTTTGAATTGGCTCTCTAAATTTGGGGGGCTGATTTTATAAAGTTCTTTATATACTGTCGATAGCAACCCTTTGTCTGAGGAGACAGCTGGTAAAAATTATTGCTCATATTGTAGGTTGTCTTTTTGATATGTTGGTTGTTTTTCTTGCTGTTCAGAAGCTTTTTAGCAAGCTGAGATACCAGTTATTGATTCTTTCTACTAGTTTCTGTGGTGCTGTGATTTCATCCATAAAGTCTTAGCTTCTGCCAGTGTCTCCAAGAAGTCTACCTAACCTATTTTATAACAGATTTAGTGTTTCTGTTTTAATATTTAGGTTTCTAATGCACTTTGATTTTAGTTTAGTACATGGAGAGATAGATCTAGCTTTAACCTTTGGCAAGTTGAAGTCCAGTATTTCCAGCAGTGTTTATTAAAGAAGCTATCTTTCCTCCACTGAGGATTTGGCTCCTTTGTCAAAGTTGAGGTGGCTTAGTATATCTGGAGTTGTTTTGGATCTTCTAGTCTGATCCACCGATTCTCTGGACTGTTTCTTTGCCAGTACCATGCAGTTTTTATCACAGTGGCTTTGTAGAATACTTTGAAGTTGGGGATTATGATACCCCTTGCCATGATCTTGTTAGCTAGGATTGCTTTTTCTATTCTAGTTCTGTTCTGGTTCCAGATAAATTTTTGGAATATTTTCTCTGGCTCTGTGAAATATGCTTCAGGGGTTTCAATTGGAATTGCACTGAATATACAGTAATTTTTGAAATATGACCATTTTGATGATATTGGTTCTTCCTAATCAGGAACAAGATATATCTTTCCACTTTCTGATATTCTTCCTTTTCAGAATGCTGTAGTTTTCAGAGTAGAGATCTTTCACCTTCTTTGTTAGATTAATTCCTAGCTATTTCATTTTTTTTGGTTGTTGTTTTTGGATGTTGTTTTTGGATGTTTTTTGTTGTCAGGTTTTTAATTACATTTTTTAATTACATTTTCAACTTCACATAATGGTATTGGGTGCTTTGAGAAGGGAATTGATATCCTGATTTTTCTTTTAATGAGTCTGTTATTTATGTATACAAAGGCTATTGATTTAAGATCTTTTCTATAGTGTATCATGTCATCAGCAAATAAAGCCAGTTTAACATCTTCCTTACCTATTTTCATTTTTTTCTCTTGTCTTATTGCTATGGCTAATGTTTCTGGCACTGTATTGAACAGGAGTGGTAATAGTGGACATCCTTGTTTTGTTCCTTATCATAGTGTGAAAAGTTTCATTTTTTGACCATTTAATATGTTGTTCGCTATTGGTTTCTCATAATTAGCTTTTATCAGTTTGAGATGAAGACCATATATTCCAATTTTCTATAAGGTTTTAATCCTGAGTGGGTGTTGGATTTTGTCTAATGGTTTTTCTACATCTATTGAGATGACAATATGGTTTTTGTCTTTGAGTGTATTAATATAGTGTATAACATTTATGTATTAATATAGTGTATAACAATAATATAGTGTATTAATATAGTGTTTAACATTTAATATAGTGTATAACAGTTATATAATGTATATAACATTTATATACTATACATTAGTGTATAATATATTGTATAACATTTATGTTATACATAAATTATGTATAACATAATTTAATATTATTGACTTATGTATGTTAAACCATCTTTTTATCCCTGGGATGAATCCAACTAACTCAGAGTGTATGATCTTCCCGATGATCCTTTTACTCAGGTAAGCCTCAAATTTAGCTATACTCCTGCCTCTGCCTCCTGGAGTGCTGGGATGATAGCATGTTATTGAAGAATTTTGCAACCATGTTCATTAGGGAGATTTGTCTATAGTTTTCTTTTTTGGTTGAGTTTTTCTCTGGTTTTAGAATCATTGTAATGGTTGCTTCCAGGAATGAATATGAGAGTATTATTCCATTTTTGATTTCAGTAAGAGTTTGAGGAGTATCTTCTTTGAAAGTCTTGTAGAATTCAGCAGTAAAGCCATCATGCCCTGGACTTTTGTTGTCAGGTTTTTAATTACATTTTCAACTTCACATAATGATATTGGGGTGCTTAGCATTTTTATATCTTCGTCATTCAACTTTGGAAGTTCATACGTACATAGGAATTTATTCAAATTGGGAAAATAATTGCATCACATCCCACAGAGCTCATCAAAGAATAAGGTGATGGAAGAGAGGCCTTTAAAACAGGCCTGGAGCAGGGTGAATACTTAGAATGTTCACTGTGATAAATAAGGCCAGATTGACTTTTGAATCCCAGCTTATGTCTATCCATGAGCTGTTTATATATACATTGAGGCACTTGTATACATTAGTGTTCTTAACTTACTACCAAACACAGTGCTGGTTGATGATGCTCTTTATTAATAACATAGACCAATTGTAAAAGTGATTTTCTGGATTTCTTAGTCAAAAGGGGGTGGATGTTCACTCTCAGTTTATAAACTTTTCTTTAATGGTTTTGTTTTCTATCTTTTTTTTTTGAAACAAGGTCTCACTTTGTAATTCAGACTGGCCCTGAGTTTACTATGTAGCTCAGGCAAGCCTCAAAGCACAGCTTTATTAATATCCCAGAGACCTCAGGTGACAAGGTGATGTCACCTTGTATCTGGTGGAGTAACATGGACTATCATCACTTTCTTTTTGGTTTGTTTTACTACAGTATAAAAATTTCAAGCCTGTAGGACCAGTTTGATCCACAGATGTCTGATTATACAATTATTTTTCAAAGCACTCTAAGCATTCTTTCTTTTCTGAACACACACAGTCATCTTTGAGTGGTGCACACGTTATACTATTGATGACCTGTTCCTTCTGAGTTCCATACTCAATAATCAGGTAGTTTTGCCCTCCTTAAGGTGGATATTCTCTTAGGAAGAGCCAACAGGTACCCATTCTCTCACAGGTCTTGCCCAGACTTGTGAGAACCCTAGCATTAGCTCAATTTGGGACACCTGCCACAGTTAGTTCCTATAGATCTTGCACTTCTTTTGCTTTGATCATATTTGGCCTTAATTAGGATAATCTTGTGACTTGCCCAGTCTGGGATACAATGTGATTGTCTAAGAAAACAGTTAAAATTTGTTTCCAAGACCAGTGTCACAGATAACACTAGTTTGGTTGAATAGTGCAGATACCTCTTATTTCTCTGGACTGTCACCTCTGAGGGAGGCTAAGGTATTTATTGCCCACCTTCATGATATTATACTCACATTTCAATTTTTTATTTCTATTTATTTATTTATTTATTTATTTATTTATTATTTATTTATCGAGACAGGGTCTCACTTTGTAGTTTAGACTGGCCCTGAGCTCACTATGTAGCCCAGGTAAACCTTGAACTCAGCAATCCTCCTGTGTCTGCCTCCCGAGTGCTGTGATTACAGGCATGAGTCACTACACCCAGCATTTTATGTGGATACCGGGATCAAACTCAGGACCTTATGCTTGCAAGGCAGGTGCCAGAACCACTGAGCTAAATCTTCGGCCCTCACATTTTTTAATTTTGTAGAATTTTGGGAGACTGCCACTGATAGACAATACAGAATTGTACATCATCATTTATATTTAATATATATTTTAGAAAACTTATTAAAGACCATGACATCTGACATATACAAACTCAAATATTTATGGAATGGGCAGACAAAATCCAAACCACTATTTCTAGTCAATAGTTACTGAGAAGTTAAATGAAACTTAATGTATTCTTATTTTCATGAATGTGTTCATGTATACTTAGGAAACCTTCAGAGACCTCTCAGTCAAAGACTTCTAAGTCACAACACCAGAGTATGGGTCTAGATATATCTTAAGTAATTTGTTTCAAAACAACAAATATTTTTGTATTTAAGGAAACCTCACTGGAGCACACAGATTTTTCAGTTTTTTTTTTTTTTCAGCTTTAACTGGCCATCCAGTGTGTAGGTGTTGACTGAGAACCAAAAAATTCTGATGAGACTGGTCTCCTGTGGGGTGGGTGCTATGGGAGATGGAAGGAACATTAACCTAAAGTTATTCTAGCTCCTCCAGCTTGTTGAACCCCTGTGGAAAAAATAAATATACAGTAGGAGAGCACAGCATCTGTTATAGGAAGTCCTATAGGAAGTCCTATAGGAAGGCTTCAGAGAACCAGCTTGCAGATGATTGCTTTGGCTTGAATCTGTGCTGATTGCTGGTACTAGATGCTTTTGACTATGTGGGACTTCATATGCCTTTCCTTGGGTCTATGACAGCATCACCAGGACCTTCACAGACGGAGCATGAAAAATGGCCCTCTCCACATCATGGTATGAGTTCCTTCCTCCTAGGGTTGGTTCCTGATTCACAGGTGTGAGCTTTAGTGATCATCCTTTTCATTTCCCTGGAAATGAACCAGACTGTGGGTGGAGCTTTAGATATGTCCCTGGTTGGCTTGTAATAACTTTGTCTATTGATATGATGATGCAAGTTTGAACTTTGATAAAAATAACAAGGAAAAGAAAAGGGCTTTGTCCTTTTCTTGTTGCTCCCTTTTCTGTTGCAAGTTGAGAAATGATCTACCAGGGTAGCCTGCAGGATTTCAGGATTTGGAATATCAGGTTAATGCTTCCTTGTGGGTTAATGTATCAACTTATTGGCTGTTTGAAAGCAGGAACACCCACATTCACAGGTGCTCAGGGCTCCTCAGCAAGTCCCCATCATTGTGCTGCCTGGCTGGAAGGTGTCATCTTTCTCAGAGCAGATTGCTTATGTCCAGCTGCTTCCAGCTCCTGCTCCTGCATACCATACATACCAGGGTAACAAATCTATTGTGACTTGAAACCTCTTCCCTACCCCTCAGAGTATTTGTCAGAGATTTTATCTAGCTCAGTTCATGGAGTAGCCTTGTCTCCATGCCTCTAAAACAGATGCAGAAAAGCATGAAATATGAGTGGAAGCCCAGCCACTTACAGTGCACCTCCATTGGCATTCCTGTTACTTCTATGATTTCTAGTGTCTGCCAGGATCAAAAGCCTGGCTTTGGGAAAAGGAAGTCATTGTGCAAAGCAAAAACACAAAATCATTAAAACAAAACAAAAAGCAGTTAAATGACAGGCAAAAGCTAAGATCAGGAAGTCAAGAGGAAGATGAGATGGATCTAACATTTACATATGGAACTTAAATACCATACTGATATGGATTAATAGAAAATAAGGCCAGCAGAAGTGTAATACAGACATTCCTATCATCTCTTCATTTATTACCTTAGCAAGTATCTCATGACATTACAGTCTTTGGCTCTGCCCCATCTACACTTGACATCTTAGGCTGTCCCCATGGGCTATGCCCCCCTGCTTCTGCTTTTGTTAAGGATAGTGTCTCATCAGGCTGTTGGCAGCACAAACTACATGGAACAGACCATACAATCAACTGTGACCGAGATAGCCATTTGCTACAACTTTAGCAGGACACTTGGACTATGGTGATATGATCAGATTCTTGGAAGCCATCTGTCTGTCTTCATTAGGACACTGGTATCATCACTAGATATGCTGGCCACATCCCACTGCATTGTGGGTTCATCAACTTCAGGGGTCAGTGTGGCTGTCAGGGTCCCCTGAATAGGTCTAAGAACAACAAGGAAAACTTTCACTTCATTAACAGTGAAATGTTCCTCTGATGCTGTTTGTCAGTGCTAAGGTTTCCCTGCATCAGTGGAGAAGGTCAGCCTGTCTGCTTTCTGCTTTTCTTTCTAAAAGAATTTATAATAGTGCATTTACGTTTGTTACATCATGCATTGTACCACTGGACTCACATTGAGACCCTAGGCTTTCTTCCTTTCTGCAAATGCTGGGAACCTTATCTTTTGCAGCAGTGAAGAGGCTCACAAAACTGTGCTATATGATATCACTCTTAAGATATGTATGGGATGCCACAAAGGAATAAGTGTCATTTCTCTACTATTGATCATATGGGGAGGAATAATGCCTCCTGACCCAAGTTGTCCACAACTTTAGATCCCTTAGACCTGCAAATGTGACCACATGTGGCAGGGAATTGTGCAGATGGGGACACACTAATGGTATGGCTGTGGGATGAGCATTTTGTTTGTGTCTCTTATGAAGTTCCTATCAAAGGGAGTCAGAAAGAGGCCAAGGAAGGAGATAGGGACGAAGTGGAAAAGATGCCACATTGATGGCTTTGATAAGTGAGAGGGTCCATGGGCCAAGGGAAAGAGGCCACATCAAGAGGCTAGAAAAGGCAGAGAAATCAGCTGCTTTGCAGAATTGGGGACTGAACCTAGGGCATTCACACTGAGCTATATCCAAAGTCACTTTTTGATTTTGAGATAGGATCTTGCTGGACTGATAAATTGCCCAGGGTGGACCTGAATTTGTAACCTTTCCACCTTATCCTCCCAGAGTTTTGGGAGGTATACACTGCCATGCTGGGCTGAGGTTTGTTTGATGTGGGTGAAGTGTGAGCAGCAACACAGACATGGATGGGTTGCTAATAAGGGGAGGAATGTGGCTGTTCACTGAGCAACTGTGATCCTGGCCCCCAGTTAAGGAGCCAGGATCTATATCCTGATCAGGGATGAATGTCATATCACATGCTACAGGTCTGTTTCTAGCCCTCATTTCCAGTGGGTCCTCAAGGGCTGGAAAAAGTATTCTGCACGCACATGGCTGTGGTTTCATTCTTTTGCACTCATTACCATATTCAGGAAGACTATTATGGAGCATAATTGCTGCTGTAGGGTAATCTTTGACAGAAAGCAATTGGCTTCTTGCCTGAGTCAGCTAAACTAAAAATGAGAAAACAGAAAATTGACCAGTGATAGGTTTCAGGTCTTTGTTTTAAAAACACCTTTCATCTAGAGAGGCATAAGGATGTGCAATAATAATAAATGACCATCTCTAA
This sequence comes from Thryonomys swinderianus, assembly GCA_004025085.1. Taxonomy (NCBI): domain Eukaryota; kingdom Metazoa; phylum Chordata; class Mammalia; order Rodentia; family Thryonomyidae; genus Thryonomys; species Thryonomys swinderianus. Next base: position 1,048 of record PVIC010049412.1, on the reverse strand, counting down.
AGAGCAACCTTGTTTTATCAATTAAACCTAGCAGAGAAAGCCAGAACAAACAGGTCCTATGGAACTTAGTCCTATGGAATTTCTCTTCCCTGTCAATCAGATATGAGTGAAGTCATTTGTCCCTATACATTTTAGCCATTTAGAAATTTTCAAATATTGAAATACCCTAAAAAATGAGAATTGAGATTTGTCATGTACTAGTACTAACCGTCAATGTTGCATGTGATCATAATGTATATATATAAAAGTACCAATAAAATCAATTTAGAAAAAGAAATAGAATACCCTAGATTTTCAATTATGCTAGTAATGGTTGTTTTACACGTTGAAGTTGACTGTTGCTGGACACATGAGCATCAACAAACATTTATTTAATGCCCAAAATGTGCCAAATGTGAGGTTATAATCCACAGAACTGAAAGAGATTACAAAAGTGTGCAAAAGCAGGCCACCCAGAACCACATTCTCAACTTCCTATATTAAAGTGGTCTCAAAATTCACTGGCACCCCAGAGCTTATTACATTAATGGGTCCATTTTTCATTAAGTCATTGTTCTCACTCTTCCGAAAGATAGCCAGCACACAGAACTTTACTTTGCACCTAGTACAATGTTGCTTGGAGGCAACACTAATGTCATCTTGGAGTAGCAAGCTGTTACGTGTGAAAAAAATTACATATCTGTGCAACATATAGACATAGGTGACAGGGGAGGAGTTAAGAGATGGGGCAAGAGATTTCTGAGAAGTGTGGGCTTAGAAAGACTTTGTGGTGCAGAAGAGACTGGAAGGTGATCTTACATGAGGCGGGGTCTTGATGGGGACAGTGGGAAATATATGTATATAAAGAAGATGGAAATCATGAGATATGTTTGGGGACAATGAAGAAATAAGATATAGTAGAGACCTCTCTTATATTTTTGGTGCAGAGAGAGTCCACAGAAAAGGGCAAAGTGTCTGTGGCCATAACACCCTGAACGCATCTCATCTCATCTCATCTCATCTCATCTCATCTCATCTCATCTCATCTCATCTCATCTCATCTCATCTC
>PVIC010049411.1:0-13166 GCA_004025085.1 Thryonomys swinderianus | reverse complement strand
CCTGCTCAGCTAACACTTAGGACATGTGCCTATCTAGCAATTAGCATATTTTATTATCAAAATCCTTCTGAGAGCTCCTTTGAAAAGAGGACATTATTTCTCCTCTTCATCTGTGTCAGCTCATTGGCTGGCATAGTCCTTCCCCAGTTTGAGAATTCAGCAAGTGTTGAGACACTTTTGAGAAGGTAAAATGGGTTCTCTACTTTCTGATCCCTGAAGAATACTATTTATTGTCATATTACCACCTGCCATTATTATACTGACTTCTCAAATGATAGTAGTTTCTTATTTAAATGTATGATTCTGGAAATTATATGTTTCACAGCTAGATTTATCTTGCTTTCTATCTATTTAATAAGCAGAATCCCACCCTGTTTAGTAGGGTAATTGTAACTGAGGTATCTGTCAACAGAAATACAGATGAGAGCCAGAGATGTAGCTCAGTGGCAGAATACTAGCTTTGAAACTACAAAGTCCATAATTCAATCCCCAGTATGGGAATGGAGCACCAAACAATGCATAAGAACATAAATGAATCACGCCATTTTCCACTTCTATATGTGTGGTCAATCTCTTCTTCATTTTCTATAATTAATGAAAGTAAAATTCTATCCCAATATTATATCAGAGAACAATATGAAAGTCTGATTGAAAGTGTAAAATTTTCAGCAGTAAAATAATTCATTATCATTTATAATATCAATTCTCATGTAACTCATGCAGTGATATTAAACAATGGTTTATTTCAGTTAATATATGTGAAGATGTCTAGTTATTACATTCTCGCCTCAAGAAAATCAATGTTTTTCAAATGAATTTTTCTGGAGAAATCCATTTAGGGAAGAGCTATGAAAATCTCAGGGTTTTTTTTTTTCAGTTTCTTATACATTATTTGTGGAGCTCCTCTATTGCCATACAAATTACATATGAGTTTTTAAAGAGGTTCCAAAATGCTCAAAATATATAGTTTTACTTGTACTTCATAAAATGAAGATTAATTTTATTTCACAAATTAAAATTATGAAGAACACTACAACACAAAATAAATAATAATTGAAACATAAAATTATTCAGTTTTATTTGAAAAACTCAAGTCATTTCATTTTAAACTTAACCTTTGAGAAATGACATTTTACAGATGTTTTAACTAAGGCGCGGCTGGATCAGACACCAGATTACATGATAAAAATCATATAGATAGTAGCCAGTGGTGATAGTAGCATCTGAGTCTGTCTTGAGTTGATATTTCAAAATTTCTGTGCCTTTGTATCCTGTTATTTGTCAGGATTATACAGTAGAACTTTTGCAGGGGTAGTTACCTGTCTTTCTGCAGGCAGAAGGCTGGGCTAGGGATGGGTTGTTCATTAACCAGGATGACTTCATTCTGTGTAGGATTCTAATGTTCTGCTGACAAACTGAAATATAATTGTTTTACATGCAAGGATTTTTTTAAATCATAAAACTATTTGAAGGCCTTACTTTCTTTTGCTTTTTTATACTCTTAAGTTTCATCTGAACTTTGAACCTAAAAGATCCTGAGTATCAAGATGTCTAAATCATATCCAGCTAGAAAATATGTACTTGCAAATACAATATACATGCATATAGTTGTATAATATGCATTATCATCCTAGTTATATGTCTGTTGTGACTATAATTTGAGCCATATATTAAAGTTATATTATTCAAAATTCTCTTACAAGTTTCTAAACATAAAAACCTCGATTTATAGACATCATGAAAAAAATTCATGTCTTGAACTGATGACAATATTAACATAACTGAAACATGAAGAAAGTCTTTGTCAACAATTGTGAATATGCAATTAAGTATCAATCAATACAGAGTCTAATTCTATTTAAGAGAGGAAAGAGAAGAACTTCTAGGATCTGAAAATTATCCAGCGAATTATTTAGATTTTGTAATATACATCATAGATGCAGGGGGGAAATTCATGGACATAGGAGAATAGAGAAATAAAATGAAGTAAATTTAAATTTACTATTTATGGCTATAATTGCACAAAATATAGTATTCTAAAAATTAGATTGTTAAATAATGCACATGTAAGTTTATCCTTTGTTTTGATTATTTGACCGTTTTGCCAAGTGATTTCTGATCATCTCTTAAAGCAACATTCAACTGTACATATATATCAATGTTCCCTTACAAAGAAATATGATAAAAGTCTACATAGTATACATAGCTTCTATGAAAATTGGTGACAATTGTACATTAGTGTGCGTATAGCAACTTTTTAAAAAAATAATTTTCAAAATGTTAAAAATAATTGTATTTATTAAAAGGAGAATGGTGCTTTTATCAGTCAGTTTTTCCATTACTGGACACAGTACTAGACACATACAAATTAAAGGAAGAAAGGTTTATTTATCTCAGAGTTCCAGTGGGTTCAGTCCACAGAAGGCTGGTGGAATGGCCTGGCTTATGGAAAATGCCTGGTGGACTGGCCTAGCAGTAGATAGCTGGTCACCCACAGCAGCCAGGAAGAAGAGAGAGGAGACAAAAATACACCCATCTGAGCCCACTAGTCCTAGTAACCTGCCTCTAACCAGGCCCCACTTTGTGACAGTACACCCAGCTACTGAATGCATCAGTGGATGAGTCCACTGATACATATAGCACCACTAAGATCCAATTCCCTTCCAAAACCCCACATCTGAATAATGAGATGTTTGGGGAATTTTTACATTTGAATAATAATAGTGCTTACATTTACATAGCAGAATGTAACCCTGTAGACTATTGCTAGAGCATTCTGCCTGAAATTAGCCTCTTATGCTTTCTAAATGGTACTGCAAATTAATTACTTTTAAATTTTCAAAATTACTTTATAGGAAATTGTAATAGATGAGTTCTAAAATATCACTTTAAAAATGTCTGTATCCAGGAAAAACAACAACAACAAAAACTGAACCTGGATTTCAACGGATCCAATTATAATTTTAGTGGTAGATCCAGGAGAATAAAAAACTTAATTTTGTCTACATAGTTCAACACGGTCTGACCACTAGATGAATGCAGGTCAAATAAGATAATTCTGCTAATTAAACATTGTTAGAATTTAATCTTGTGGTTGAGCTAATTGTCTTGTTATTTACATAAGTGGAATAAGTCATAGACAAGCACTAACTCAATTCTCCTGATTTTTTTCATATTCCAAGAATTTCATTTTAAAGGAGTTTTTTTTTTAAGTAAAAGCTTGGGGCAATTTAATGTCATCGACAGTGTTCATGGCAGATGCCAAGCGGTTAGATTCTATTCTTTCCTCATTAGCTTTGTGGCCAGAGGCAAGTCAGTTCACCCCTTTCAGTCCCAGTTTATTTATTCATGAAACGATGATGGACAAACGAGGCTTAGATGATATCTAGGGTCACTTCCACAGCTAACATTACACAGCTTTATATGACTGTATTTGATGGTTATTTTCAGGTACTGCGTCTTTTCTGAGTTAGAAACTATATATAATATTATGATAACATTTTCATTAAATCAGATACCTCTTACATATAAGAATTAAAACTGAATCAATCTGAACATCAGATGATAAAGGTTTAGAATTACTCTAACTCCTAAGGGCCTATAGTTGAAGAACACGGTAAACCACTTTTCTCTGTTTCTATATATATAGGAAAACAAACTTTTTCTCTGTACTATAATTCAACACAGAATTCTCTGATCAAATGCAGGGCCTTCTTTCTGCCCTGACAAACTGTCCAAATCCAAGTGGATGTCTGACAGTTAAATTGACAGTGTTCAAAGTAACCGTGAACCCCACACCTTAAGGGCATAGACCCATAAGATTATCTTCACTCCACTCTTCAGATGTCAGTTACAAGTCCAGACCTTCTGTTGTGCTTCTGACTAAGCAGCTGTAAGTCAGAGGTTTCCACCAACCATTTCTCAAGTTCAATCTTTTCTTTCTTGGGGGGAGGGTTGTAGAATCGCTGAAGAATCCATGAATACTATTTGCTTACTAGGTTACTGGTATAATAAATGATAGTGGGATATTAGATTTAGCTGGATATTACATATATATCTGGATATTAAAAGAGTTTCAGGAGAACAAGATGGAAGAAAAGCATAGGCAGGCTATACAAGAACAGATGTAGAGATTGATTCCATTTCTTCTTGGACATTTCATCTCACAACATAGCCACAAATCTAGCAATCTTGAACTTTCTTAACCCTGTCTCTTTGGGTATTTTAAGGAGACTTCATTACCTGGTCAGTGATTCATGGTTCCTTTCTCTTCCCATTCTAGGTCAGGGGTTGAAACCAGAAATTCCATCATTTGCACCACATGACTGGTTCCCTGAGCAACGAGCCTGAATCCTGAAATATTTCAAAAGGTTTTTGGAGCTGTGAACCAGAAATCAGGGCAGAGATCAAATACATATTTTTATTATGTCACAATATGGTTTGTAGGAGAAGAAATATTATCAGTTTCTAGGAAAGACATGCACAGGTTTCCTATGAAAAATAAAAGCATGGGATTTAAGATCACATAAATATCAAACAAGACTTTTTCTATTAAGAGACATTAGGAGCCCTTTTCATAAGGATCAACAACTTGGAACCTATGATTTTCTAGAAATATCTGAAGAAATAACTGAAGAATAGAGCAGAAAATTATGAGCCTGGAGTGATTAGACATAACTGCACCTAAAGCCACTGGGACAAACTTGTTCTTCTTGACAAAATTGATGCATTGGCTTTCTGTCTTGTAACTGTGTGCAGATTTACAGAGCTTTGGCAAATATACCAACTCAATCTTCTTCATCCTGTCAGCTGTTGATGCAACTGTATTTCCATGAAACTCATGATAAACATATAATTTTTTATTTGCCATTCTAGAATGTGGCTGTTGTGATCCCAAATACCGTGCATGAATGCTCCATAAAATTCTATGTATTTGAAGCTTACTGAAATGAAAATCACATGGGAAATGTTCTACAGAAATTAAGTGCAGTATTTAAAACTATTGTGTATTACAATATTCATAGGAAAAGCATCATAATTCAAGGAAGCACAAAGAGATTTCTTTCAAATGGAAGCCTTTGTTTTATGGTAAAATAAATAAATAAAAAGAAATATGATTTTGCTGAGCATGGTGGTGCATGCCTATAATTCCAGAATGCAGAAGGGTGAGACAGAAGGATTGCTGTGAGTTCATGGTCAATTTGAGCTACATAGTGAGTTGAAGTCCAGAGTGAATTACAAAGCAAGACTTTGTCTCAAAGAAAACAAAATCTATTTTTTCGACTGACATATAAAATGATTTTTTACATTATGTGTAGGTCAGCTCTCAGTTATTGGCAGTATAAACCCGACACTCATAACTTAAAGGAGAAAGGGTTAAATTTGGCTGAGAGGATTGAACCAACTTCCAAATCAGGAATGTCACAAGAGAGAGGTCTGGCAGGGGGAAGCTGCTCGACCTATGGTAGCCAGGAAGTAGAGAGAACGAGAAGAAGGAGAGAAAAGGGTCATGCCGTAATGATAATACATGCTTTCAGGTCTCTCCAGAGTGACACAAATCCTACCCAGCCCTCTGTCTAACAGCACATCAGTGGCCTAATCCACTGATGAGTATAGTCTTCCTGTCCAATCAGCTCTTTAAAGCTCCGCTTCTGAATACATGAGACTTTGGGGGGAACATTTTAGATCTAAATCATAATTCATGGTAATTACATGTTAGGAGCAATCCTATTGCACAGTCGGAACTGTGACTGGGCCAAGCTTTGCCACCTGCAGGCTGTGATGTGTCTGGACCTGGGGACTTGACTCTTCACCTTCTCTGGTGGTCCCATGTCCTGTGGTACCCCAGGGTGGAACAACTCTGGTATCTTCATGGTTCCTCAAGGATTATTGTGAGTATCTGCTCTGCCCTTTGAGACTTTGTTACTGAAAATGTATAAATAAACCTGTAACAGGTGGTCAGGGTCTTGGCTACCCTGAGTAGCCTGGATCATGCCCAAGCTCAGCTTCTCTTCTAAGTCTCATTTCTGTCTATTTACTAATTAATTTTCCTTGTGTTGTGGGGCTCACAGGAGACTAGAACTTAATTTCAGAGGTTCTAGTTACTTCCCCTTACCCTACAACTACATACAATTACATATCAGAATCTGGTTCATCATCCTCTGGTAGCTTTCCTTTTTAAGGTCAATTCCTTACTGTTCTTATCACTAAATTTAAAAAAAAAGTGACAGAAAGTAAGAATCAACTGAACCCAAAAGTTTGGAGGAAAAGGCAAGAGATAAACCCAGTACCAGATATGATTGGATAATGAAGATGGATTGAGATGGTAGGAATGTTTCTAGAACTGTCAGCTCTTCAGTTTCTCAACCCTTCAGGTGCACAATGAACTAAACCAGTTCTTCCATATCTCCAGTTTACTGGCTGCTGATCTAGGCACTTGTCAGCTTCTATAATTGCAAGAGCCAATAGTTTATTATGAATCCTCCCATCTTTCCTCATACAGTATTCTGAAGAACCTTGACAAACACCCAGAATGTGGCTTTAACTAACACAGAGGGCCATATTAGCTAATTATGTGCTGATTTTTTTAAGGGAAAAAATCTATAATTTCTAGAAATATGCTGTCTCTAAAATACTTGTATATTTATATTTCTATGATATTGCCTAAATTTTTAAAATTTCAGAATACTACAGACACTTTAAAAATTATCTCTTTATCTTGTGGGTTGTATTGATTTTTACTGAATTATTAATATTTCTGCCACTTGAATAAAGGTATTTTATATTCACCGTAAGATCAAGCTTCCACAAATGCTTAGAATGTGAAAATTTGTAGTAAAGTGGGGATATATTTAATCATCAGTTTTGAAAATAAAGGCACATGTTAAATACTGTTCAAGAAATGAACTATAATTATCTTGAGTATTTGAGAGGTAGATATATACAGTGGTACTTTGGTTCAAAAACTTCACTCATTCCATATTCTGGAAAAGATGAGCATGTTTCTGTTTGATGGGAAGGATGGCCACAGTCATGTCCATCACCTGATACAGAGTTTTGAGACAAAAACAAAATCTTACCAAATGCCTTTGCTTTGTGAACCAAATTGTTCACAAACAAAAGTGTTCTTGAACTGAGGTACTACTGTAATATCTGCATGATCACCCAGCACTCAGGAAATCCTAAGTTCACCAAATACATGTTTTCTTTATAAATAGTTAATCATAAAGTATTTCCAAAATCTAAAAAGTATAACAAATAGCATTATAGATACACATACAATCAACTATGAGATTTAACAATAATAAATTTTTTTCATGATTGCTTCAGATATGTTCTTAGTAGACAGTTGCTATGATTGGATAAGCATCCCCCAGGGTTCACACATTAATGGATTGTTGACCAGTCTGTGGTATCACTGGGCTACAGCGGAGCCTCTAACAGGCAGAGCCTGGTAGGAGGATGTTAGCTCCGTGGAATCATATCCTTGACAGGGAAATTGGGCCCTAACTCTCACTTCAGAGTCAAGTGACCAGGAAACTTCTGAGCTGTGAGCCAAAATAAACCTTTACTTTTTATTCATTAATGATCTTGTGTATTGAGTTATAATGGCAGAGAGCTGACTAATACAACAGAAAAACTGAAAAGATAGAATAGAGTCTTGACATATTGTACACCTACGTTTTCCTTTTATAAAGTTTGTTAATTTTGTCCAATTAAGCAGTAATATATTGACTAAAGTCCACAGTGTAATAAGATAACTGAAGTTCTCACTAATATATTTTTATGTTCAAGGATTCTACCAAGAATCCCACACTGTAAGCTGAGTGTGACATGTTGTCCCAGTACCAAGGAAGACGACTCCAGAAAATCAAAAATTTGAAACCACCTTGCCAATAGACTTGTGAGACTTTGTACCAAAGGAAAATAATAAATAAATTAAATTGTAAAAGTGGCTGTGATATAGTTGAGGGTGGAAACTGAGTCAAAACTCATTTTGAAAATAAAATTGCACTTTTAATTAGATCTCTTTTGCCTTTCTGTGATAAAGTTATCATGTTTCCTTAAAAGTTTTGAAGCGTATTTAAGTAGATGGTAGGATTTTCAACTACATGATTTTGTCTGAAATTTGTTATCATATGGCTGGACTTATGGTTTTGTGGACTAAGATCATAAAAGTAAATGGGCAATTTCATCACACTCTGTTATCTATACCATCAACAAGGATTACAGTCTTGAGCAGTTGTTTGTCCAAATTTCCCAGAGTAAACTTACTCTATTTTCCTCCCATTGAATAGTATACTCTGAAAGGAAGACATTATGCCCTGAGCACAATTAAAAAGTAAAGGGCAATTCTGGGGATGCAGTTCAGTGGTAGGGGGCTTGCCAAGCATGCATAAAGCATGGCTTTAATCTCAAGTAATTAAAAATAAACCCTGGGGGTCATGTCCCATCTCCTTGAGCACAAACACTGACATGAACGACCTGGAATATTTTCTCCAGGGATATTTGTCACTTCTCCCAATTTGTTTGTTTACTCACTCATTTACATTAGTGTAAGTTCATGATGATTTTGTATTTCTAGATATAACTCAGTGGCTGTTTTTTTGTGATGTTTTTGTTTTGTTTGTTTTAACACTGTCTTAATGTCAGTTATTAAACGAGGCTTTAGCCCCATTTTGTGTGTTTCTTGACTCAGATATAACATCAGCCATTTTGCAAAGGTACTTAACATAGCATGTTTCTGATGTTGACAGTGCTTTTGTCAGTTCTGTTTACTTCGTCTTTTTGTTTACTTTTTCTTTCTTTTTCTGTGTAAGTAGTGGGATTTATTGATACCAACATGACTTTTTTAGTCTTTTAAGTTTTACCTTCTCTGAGTGATTGGGTTTAGGTAGAATTTATAAAAATAATACTTAAATAGATTTGTGTCCCTTTGTCTAATTGCAGAGAATATCCAGGTTATTCTACAGAAGCAATCAACTCCTACTCATTTGGGTGCATTCCTGCCCTTATTTCTACAGTTTTACTTTTCACTTTAATCTATATTTCATGCCTCTTTAATTAAATTTAACGTTTTCTTAATTTCCTTTTTCATACTTTTCATTTCATAACTACACTATATTTGAATTTCTAATTGGTTACCCTCAAATATTTAATTTCCATAATCACCTGAACACAGTCTAAAAATTAATTCCTTTTCTTTCAACATGAAGACCATTCACATGTTCAATTTTTTGCATATCAACCTTATATATTATTATATTTAAGTTTTACTTATATAGCATCGGCACTTTAACAATTATATTTGTTTTAATAATAAACCTATGATTTCAGCAGAGTCTCAATTCCTTCCTTTGTTATTCTTTTCAGTTAATTAATTCACTTATTTTCAGTACCAGGGATTAAACCCAGGGCCTTGCACTTGCCAGCACATGGCCATGACCCTGAGCTGCATCACTGGCCCTCTTTTAATTTTTGAAAGATTGATTTTATAGTGACAATGAATTAAGACATTTATGAAGTAAAACTATTGTGTAAAATGCAAGATAGTGAGCACACAATCTTCTTATTAGATTTTACTCAAACTTTTATTCACCCTGGTTTTGGTCTAGAATTCAAAATCAAGTGTTTTATCATCTTGATCATATGATGATTTTTTTCATCGAGTCCCTGTGATGATTTTTTTTTTGTCTTCCAGTTCCTGTTTTTATTTTTCTGGAAGATCTGTTAGGCTAATTGTAATACTATAGTTTGTGAAAAACAGTTACCTACCCTTAGATACCCCTTAGTACTTTTTCTTTTACTTTGGTCATATATTGTTTAATCATATTTAATGTAATTGGAAATTTACTTTTATATGTTCTATTTGTGATGCAGTAATCTTCAACATGATAATTTATTACCACTTAAGGATTATTCTCTCCATCAATATATTTTATTTTCTATACCACTTTCCTGTATCTGTATGAAAAGATGTAAATAGTTTGAATGAACATTCATGTATTACTAATGGGAGAATAAGAATTTGTTATAATTTGTAATAATTAAAAGCTAGTTTTGAATTTTACCTTTATTTCAGCATTTATTATTCTTCTAAAGAAATGAATAATTACTAATCAGAATTTTAAATGGTGTAGAGGTAAAATGTGTTTCACAGTGAGCAGACATTGTCTTTATAAGTACGTGAGAAGTTTAGTTACACAACAGGGTAGAAGACAGTGTGTACCTTTGGCAGAGGCAAATTTAAAAGTCTTCCCTTTCTGTAGGCAGAGGTGCCTCACAGCTTATTAGCAACTCTTTATAAATAATCATAGGGATGTGAGAAATACAAAACCACTGAGGTGAAATAAATGTTTTAGAATTTTATGGAGCTGCCATGTAGCTTTAAACTTTCAGGTTAGCAAACCACTTGATTATTGACTAGACTTATGAAAACTGAAAAAACGTAATTGAAGACTTACACTGGGAAGACAGATACATTACCCATCTGTCACTGAGATGGTGTTTTACTGTGAAATAGGAGGCCACCTCTAGAAAGAAAGTTGTGTTTATCCAGATATGGAGAATCCTACTGCAAATTTTTAATATTCAACAACACATTCATCTTGTTAAAGGTTCTGTCTCCATCACTGGCTTTGGAGAAACAAACTGTCGTGATTCACATGACTACAAGGAAATGAATGCTCCCCACAAAGAGAGCGAGCTCAGAAATAGATTCTTCTCAAATCAAGTCTCCAGACAAGATTCCAGTCCTGGCCACTATCTTCACTGCTGTCTTGCAAAGAACCTCACTAATCCGTGATCAGCCTCCTGACTCGCAACAGGCATTGTTTTCACCTGTTAAGTTTGTGACAGTTTTGTTATTTAGCAATAGATGACTATTATATTTATCAAGACTTTTGTGTGTTTATTCAATCAAGATGCTCTCAAGTATTAGGCAAATGCAGTGCCAAAGCCTGATGAGTCAGACACTCTCTATATTGTGCAACAATTTAGAGGGGCTGCAGCATGTTGCTGGAGCAACAGAACATTTTCTGGAAGGAAAAATATCTAGTAAAATTTGAAATAAGAATATTAAATGTTCTAGATGAATAAAATGTGGAAAACAGAGTGTTTTGGGAAGGGATGTGTCATATAATTATCAACAAACCTGTAAATGGGTTGGCCTAGCAGTTTATGTGTTTGCATTTGCTGGTATGTGTGTGTATTTAGTAGGAAAGGAGCAAAAGATAAAGCTTAAATGGGAAATTCCAGGTCATGTAGGATGATTCTGTTGAATTGTTTTAAGGAGTTTAGGGTGTTTCATGATTGATATTTTCCTTTAGTTTTCTATTTTTATGGTGGATTGTCTTCACTTACTGAAGTTTTTTGTTTTTTTTTTACAAAAATCATTTGGGGCCGGGTGTGGTGGCTCACGCCTATAATCCCAGCACTCGAGAGGCAGAGACAGGAGGATTACTGAGTTCGAGGCTTGCCTGGGCTACATAGTGAGCTCAGGGCCAGCCTGAACTACAAAGCGAGACCCTGTCTCAAAAAAAAAAAATCATTTTGGCCCCAGTTCACTCGTTTAGCTTTCTTGCAGAATGTAAACACTGTCTGATTCTCTGAGAGTAAATGCCAAGTCACACAGGCTGCACACCCTGCCCCTAACCTTAGGACTATGCATAGCCACACAAACTGCAAAATTCACAGAATTCACCAAATTCTCTGTAGATTTCAGTCACTTCTCAGTTCTCAGTGTGCATGAGACATACCTGGGGTCATTTTAAAGCACCAAATCTGAGCTGCTATGTGTGGCAAGAATCTGAGTTTCTGAATTTCTAGCCAGTCCCAAGTGAGGCCAGGTCGGTGAGTCAATCATTCAACATTCACAAAGCTAAAAGATTTCAGGAGTAGTCATGGCAGTGTGGAAAAAAAATCAATTATGGCAAGATGATTTTAAACTTAAGGAATCATTCTGAGCCCTTTTTAATAAAAATAGGTTTAGAGAGGTGATTCTTTTTGTTAGATGACATACTGTAAATAAAAATGAAGCAGAGGACATTATGTTAAATGAAGTAAATCAGGTACGCAGAGACACATGTGCATGGACCTTATATATGAAAGTCAATAATTGATTCTCAGAGTAGAAAGTATAGTAGTGTTTAGAAGGGCCTGAGAGTGGAACGGAAGAGGAATGGAAATCAGATGCAAGGGTGAACCGGACTAGGAGGTAGAGCATCCACTGCTTATAGCACTGTAGAGCAACTATGACTTATAACATTTTTTTTTTTAGACAGAGTCTTGCTTTGTAGTTCAGGCTGGCTCTGAGCTCACAGTGTAGCCCAGGCAAGCCTCGAACTCAGTAATCCTCCTGTCTCTGCCTCCCCAGTGCTGAGATGACAGGCATGAGCCAGCACGCCCGGCATTGTGGTGTGTGGTAACCAGGATCAAATTTGGGGCCTTGTGCTTGCAAGGCAGATGCTGGAACTACTGAGCTAAATTCCCGCTCCTCCCCTTTTAATGAAAAGTTATTTTGTACTATTGTGCAAAAGGCTCCAAGACACATGACTTATTACATTTAGTTGAATAGTATGCCATTAATAGCTAATAGGATTCTGAATGAGCCTGTCATACTTGCTTTTCACATTGCAGAGACTAAATACCTGATACCCATAGTTAAAGAAAGAAAGGTCTGTTTCAGTTCATAATCTGCTGACTCCAAGGAAGGCTGACAAGGCAGAAGTGCATTGCAGAGGAGATACAGTTTGTGGTGTGCTGGGCAGAAGGAAGGAAAACAGTCAAGTAGTGCAGTGGCAGCAAGCCTCAGCAGCAGCCCCTGCTGTCTCTGAGAGTCTGTCCAGGTTTCATGACTTTAGGGAGATACACTAACACGTAGGCTGGGCCTTCCCATTATCCACATGTGGAGCAATGCTAAACCATCAGTGAACTAATTCAGTAACCAAAGATCCTTAATCCCAGCACCACACACTCTAAATCCAGCCACCTATGAAAGCTGCACCTAGAACCCCCTTGAGGCTTTGGGGGACATCTAGATACAAGCCATAATAGATCCCAAGAAAAAAAAATAGTCAGTGCAACCTGTCTCGATCCAATGACTGTACATTGTACACAGTATTAAAATATCATCCAGTGGGGCTGGAGATTTAGCTCAGTGGTTCCAG
>PVIC010049410.1:0-13165 GCA_004025085.1 Thryonomys swinderianus | reverse complement strand
TTTTTTTTTTTTTTTTTTTTTTTTTTTTTTTTGCTTTTTGGAGACAGGGTCTTGCTTTGTAGTTCAGGCTGGCCCTGAGCTCACTATGGTGCCCAGGCAAGCCGCCGCGAACTCAGCAATCCTCCTGTCTCTGCCTCCCAAGTGCTGGGATTACAGGCGTGAGCCACCACGCCCAGCATTATATGTGGTAACCGGGGATTGAACTCAGGTCTTTGCGCTTGCGAGGCAGGCGCCGGAACCACTGAGCTAACCCTCCGGCCCCTTCAAGGAAGTTTTGAAAGATAAACAGAATGTTGTCAGTGGACAGAACAGAAAAACACATAGAATGTCTAGGAAGCTGCAGTTACTTTAGTTTTACTGGGGTCAAGTGGTAGCTGATTGGGGAGCATGAGTGAAATAAGGCTGGATAGCAGGGAGGGACCAAATCATAAAAGACCTTGTAAGGCTTATAAAGTAGTACACATTTCATACTAATTTGTGAAGAGATGAAAGGTGAAACTGACAGAACAGAACTGTGGTAAGATTTATATATTTTCAAGGACTGAGAGTGACAGATTAGTGGCTGAATTTGAGGAAGGTAGGACCCAAAGTGTGGAGAGGAATACTGTGGCTGTCTATGGGCTAAGGAAGGAGTTATTGGGGGGTGGGACAGTTATGATGGAGAAGAGTGTGTATTGGTGCTTTCCACAAAAGAAGAAGTAACATAAGCTTATGTGGGCACAGAGTATGGGGCAAAGAGCTCAGAATGAAAGTATTGAGGGTGAAGATATCCAGGACATGTCCTGTATGAGCACAGGATATACAGGAAGAAATATTTGGTGTACAATTAGACATCTGTGATGTATCCTTTAACCCATATTTTAATGGTCCCTTTATTTATGCATCTTTCAAACACTACCGTGAGCTCTGAGAGGGCAAAGGCTATCTTGTTACCTGAAAATCCTACTAGACATATAATGAATAACAGCCTGTCAGTCATTATTTATTGAGTAGATATATGGGACTGAACACAAGAATAGGCTTTCAGGGGATTATGAAGCTTTGAGAGTGAGCAAGTAGATTACTCTGTGTATCACTTGAAGTGATAAGCAAGGAACAGAGGAATCAGCTGAAGATCTTTTATGAAGGCATGTTTACAAAGGGGGGTACGATTAAGGGACCTGAGCTGGAGAGAGAGAGCAGTCCATCTGCATAGGCCTGAAGGGCCAGAAAGAAGTGATAGCTTTACTGGAGTTTGTGAGGACTGGAGCAGTAGAGGAGGGTGGTCTGGCAGGAGATGATGTTATTCTGGGGACAGCTCCTGGCAGGAGGCACTGAAATAGGGCTGGAAGGGGCAGCAAAAGAACTGTCCCCTCTCTTCTGCCTTTGGATCTCCTCCTGATGCCTCCTACTGGCCATTTCTTTGGAGGGGTGGGAAGCTTGAGTGAAGCAGTGCAAGTGGTCACTTTGTCCTAGAAGCAAACTCAGAGTTAGGTCTGAATACACTTATAAAACAAAACACACAAAGGGATAGGCTACTTCCATGTTGTGAGAGTTTGCTTAGTTGACATAGAAGGTGTGTGTGTGTGTGTGTGTGTGTGTGTGTGTGTGTGTGTGTGGTATTAAGGACAGAAGCCTGGGATGCTCTATTACTAAATTATTGTCCCAGCCCTTTTTCATGGTTGAGATAGTGTGTTGCTACGGTGCCCAGGCTGGCTGTGAATTTATCCTACTGCCTCACCCTCCCGAGGAGCTTGGACTACAGCTGTGTAATTCACCTTTATGTGTTTATTCTTAAACACATAGGATAGTTTACCCTTGGATTTATTTATCCGGATACTTTCTGCGTACACTTCCATTGTGAGCTGTCTTCTTTTGAATGCAGGAAACTCCTTCTGAGGCACTACTATACAGTAGTATTTTTCATGTCCTCATACCTCTATGTCAGATATGAAAAAAGATTAGAAAAACCCTGTAGAGGTTAGCCTCCTTGGAAGATAAGTATTTCATCCTCAGAACCAATTTTCTTTCTCAGATAAAAATTCTGATTTCTTTCTCCCAAGCTAGATATGCTTTGAACAAACAACTAGAGTTTATCTAGTATATGTACAGGACAAAGCGATGACCCAATGCATGTCTAGAAACTAAACTTGTTCATTCTGGAATGGGCAGAAGAGTATTTAAAGAACATGTTATATTCCTTCATTTTGTCAATTTTTTTCTACCCCTGGCAGGTAAAGAACGAAAATTTCAAATAAGACATTGTAACAGGTTCAACCTTTGGCTGATGCTACTTTTGCCCGCAAATTTGAGAATTTCTGTATCAAGACTGGCAAATAGTCCAATAAAACGAATATCTGAATGTCACAGCTGATCAAAGCCTCACACCCCCATCACAATCACCCAAACATTTACTATGCCTGACTCAAAAGTAAAACCTCCCTGGTAAGGGAATATATTTCTAATGTATACTGTATTAACATTGTGAAAACTACACACTTTATATACTATTTAAAAACCTAATATAATACCAGAACTGGCTCTTATTTAAATTATTTCTTCTTGTAACATTGTCTAAAGGTAATCTGACCAATGAGGGATGCGCGAAAATATTGCGGTTTTATCACATATAATACTTTTTGGTCATATTATGATGAATTTTTTAAAGAATATATCAAATTTAGAGAAGCCAAATATCCTTGATGAAGGAAAGATAGCCTCTTTAACAGATGGTGTTGGAAAAACTGGACTTCAACCTGTCAAAGACTGAAGCTAGATCCATCTCTTTCACTGTGTACTAAACTAAAATCAAAGTGAATTAGAGACCTAAATATTAAAACAGAAACTCTAAACCTGCTGCAAAACAAGTTAGGTAAAACTCTTGGAGACATTAGGTCAGGGAAAGACTTTATGAACAAAACTTCTATAGCTTGAGAACTAGCAGAAGAAATCAACAAATAGGATCTCATCTTATTAAAAAGCTTCTGCACAACAAAAGAAACCACCAGCAAAGCAAAAAGGCAACTGACAATATGGAAAAAAAGTCTTTACCAGTTGGGGCCAGAGATTTAGCTCAGTGATTCCAGTGCCTGCCTCGCAAACACAAGGTCCTGAGTTTGATCCCAGTAACCACATACAGTGCTGGGCGTGGTGACTCACGCCCACCAGCCATCAATACCACATACTACAGTGCCAGGTGTGGTGGTTCACACTTGTAATCCCAGCACTCGGGAGGCAGAGGCAGGAGGATTGCTGAGTTTGAGGCTTGCCTGGGCTACATAGTGAGCTCAGGGCCAGCCTGAACTACAAAGTGAGACCCTGTTTCCAAAAAAAAAAAAAAAAATCTTTACCAGTTGTTTCTCAAAGGGCTACTATCTACAATATATAAAGAACTTAAAAAAAATCAGTCCTCCCAGATTTAAAGACCCAATTCAATAATGAGCATCTGAAATGAACAGACACTTTTCAGAGGAAGATGTAAAAACAGCTAAGAAGTATTTGAAGAAATACTCAACATCACTGGTCATTCATTAGATGCAGATGAAAACAATACTGAGATTTCATCTCACTCCACAAAGAATAGTTGCTATTTTGTAATTAGCCAGCAACAAATGCTGGCAAGGTTGTGGAGAAAAAGGAACCCTTCTCCACTGTTGGCGGGAGTGTAGACTGGTACAACCATTATGGAGATCAGTGTGGAGATTCCTACAAAAACTAGGATTAGAAGTCCCACTTGACCCTGCTATTCCCCTGCTGGGAATATACACAAAAGAATTACAAGATTCATATCACAGAGACATATGTGCACCCATGTTTATAGCAGCTCAGTTTGTGATAGCTAAATCTTGGAAACAACCCAAATGTCCATCAACTCTAGACTGGATAAAAAAGATGTGGTCTTTTTAAAATAAAATGGAGTATTACTCTGCCATAAAGAATGATGAGGTTGCATAATTTATACTCAAATGGATGTACCTTAAGGACATACATGTAAGTGAAATAAATAGGTCAAAGATGTGTAAGTATCGTACCTTTTCTCTGGTATGAAAAACTGAAGTTGTAAATGTGTTCTAGAATGCCTGATTGATATTATGAAACAGTAAATATTCAAGGGAAATGGGGTTTAGGGGTAAAGAATGAGGGGCAAGAAAAAATTGATGGTAAAAAAGGAAACAATAGGGTGGGTAGGGGAAAGGAACAAATGAGAATTAAGTTGTGCCATATACTCAAATTCTCAATGTGGAGTGTAATTGTGATGTGTATATATAATATACCAGTAAATTAAATTTAAAAAAGAATATATGAAATTTAGAAATGCCATGTGGCCCATCTATACTACTACTGGATATGTATCCCAAAAAATGGGAAATCAGTGTATCAAAAAGTATCTGTCTTCCTGTGTTTATTCCAATATTATTCACAATTGTGAAGATATGAATCAACCAAGGTGTCCAACAATGGACAAATGGCTGATAAAAATGTGAATATATGCAAATATATCATTTATTAAATATTTTATTTTTCTATTTCTGACATGAAACATGACATTGTGAGAACAAAATTATCTGGCTCTGTTTTAATAGTAATATTTTATTTAAGATACAGCACAGTTTTTTTTTCTCTCTCCTGGGAACATTAAATAATAAACTTCTTGATTCTAGAAAGATAAATTCTTGTTTCCAGTTCTTCTGTCCAACATAGCATTTTTGTCTTGTGGAAAGGTGAAGTATTACCATGAACACTTAAATAATAAAACATTTAAGGAGTAATATGGGAAATTCCTTGTTGACTTAGCAACTCACTAACTCAACATCCCTTGGAAATTTTAGCATTTAGACAGCTAAAAACACATTTTAATCACACACCTTTGATATTTGAATATCCTCTCATCTGATTCTCAACTTACCTCCTCTCAGAATCAATAACAAACCACATTTCACAAATATACCAACAGTGATGCCAATCTGTCAGAGGGACAACTATTTGTGCTTTCTTTGATCTGGCACCTCGCAAATAAGAGGAAATTTAGAACTAGCTAATCTGAGTTCTCACCTGCAAAGTAAACTGGCTAGGTAGATAGAAAAGTTTACTTTAAAGAACTATTTCAAGGCAGGACAATTAATTCTAAATCGGTACATTTTCTGAATTCACAAAATATCTTTTGATTGTAATCCTGTAATTCTCAAGGAAACAGAAGCAGTGATGACTTTACTGGTGTTAGTCTGTCTCATTTTAACTGGGAGCATGCTTACTTCTGAGGAGAGTGTATTTGCTTCTTGGTGTCTGTAGGAGATTGATTCTAGGATCCCCTACAAATACGCAAATACATACTCAAGGGGCTTACCTAATATAAGGTAGTATTTGCATATAACCTACAAAATCCTCTTACACACTTTAAATCATTTCTATATGACTTGTAATAAGTAAGACAAGGTAGATAGCCATTTTACTGTATTCCTTAGGAAATAATGACAAGGAGGAAAGTCAGTACATGTTTAACACAAGTACAATTTTTTCTTGGCATATTTACCCACAGAAACAGAGGGCCAACTATACAGAAACGAGAGGACTGTTTCATTTTAAATTCCTAGCTCACAGGAATGGCCTGAATTTCTAGTCAGGAAGCCAAGCCAAAGAACAACTTCTGAAAGGAAGGACAAAGCCACGCTTAGTTAAGTCACTGATTTTTTTTTTTTTTTTTATGTGAGGAGCCAGTCAAACTTGGTAAAGCTCTTTGAGAACATCAGCAGTGGTTTCCAGAAAGTATTATTACCACAGATGTTACTGTAAGATAATCAAAAGAACACATCTAATTTGGGGATATAGAGTACTTGTTTTTGTTGCTGATTTTATCATTTGAAGCTTTCGAAGCTGAAGGCTTTCATGATTAAGCACATATTATTCTCCTGGAAGATATTTCTTTTTTGGCAGATAAGATAATGGGAGAGATCCACTGTTTGTCAAGAGGAGTTACTATGTCATTAAAAACCCTTTAACACAGTGTTTTTTGTTTTTTTTTTTTCTTTTCCAGGCTGGTTGAAAAGATTTGAATGCAGAAGTATAGATATAACAATAACAATACAAAACCTAAATTGTCCATGGAAAGGCTTAAACCAAGTTAAAAATTTCCATTTGCCAAATGCTCTTCAGGCAATTTAAATGTAATTCAAAACAGGCATTCAGTAGCCACAGATGTGTGTTGCATCAAAATGGTCTTTGTCTTGGTTGCATACATCCAATTTCTTTCTGAATGTGGTTTTAAAAATTGCCTCTATTATCACAAAGGAAAAATACAGAAATTTAATTACAAAATTTATATGATTAAAATGTTTTTTCTTATTACCTCTGGAAAAGTAGTATCATTCAACTCCAAGAGAAATCATTTGCTATGCTGGTCTTTAAAACGTGATAATAATCCCATGAGGGCCTTTTGCAATGTTATATGAGCTTATTTGGTATCCAGGGCTCTGAATTCATGGAAATGACTTAAAGTACCACTCACCTTATGAATAGATATAAAAGAGCTCTATTTTACTCATTTGTAACATGAAGTCTTTACTTTATATCTACCAGAAGATAAAAGTACCCCAGAATATTTGTCAAAAGCTGCTCAGTGAAGATAGCTGCACACCCAGGATTTGTTTCTTCAAATCCTGTAGGGTCTGTGATGCTCCTTAATGAATTTACAATTTGGGAGATATATAAATAAAGGAAGTCATAAGAGATTTCTGAGGAAATTTTGGAGATTAATGAAAGTTTTTTTCTGTCATGGACCAAAATATGTGCTTTGAGACCTTTATTTCCAATCGCTGTTCCATAACTATTATTGTGGCTGAGATAAAAGTACTTAACACTCACAAGTTAAGAAGGAAAAATGAATTTGGCTTACAGTTTGTAGAGTTTTCAATCCACAGTTGGCTGGGTCCAAGGTGGGATGTCATGGCAGAGGGGCACTGCAGAGGAGAAGCAGTCCGTGGCAAAGGTGGAAGAAAGCAGCAAAGCAGCAGCAAACCCTCCCTTTCTGTTTTGTCCCATCCAGGATACAAGCCCTTTGGTAATGTCATACACCCTCCGGGTGTGCCTTCCCATTATCTATACCCACTACCTGATAAACCAATTAATAAACTAATCCAGTACCATACACTCTTAACCTCAGGATCACATATCTTAGATCCACCCAGCTCTGAAAAGTCCCATCTATGAGTACTTGAGGCTTTGGATGGATGTCTAGATACAAGTCAGAGTGGTAATTTCTCTAAATCTCAGCTCTTGATGGGTGTTTGTCTTAGTTACTTTTTTTTTTTCTTGAGACAGGGTCTCACTACATAGTTCAGGGTGGCCTCAAACTCATTATGTGTCCCAGGGTAGCCTCAAACTTCTGGCAAGCTTCCTGTCTCCCAAGTGCTGGGATACAGGAGTACACCACCACACGTGGTCATCTCAGTTAGTCTCTTAATGCCCAGACACAATGCTAGATGCCCACAAACTAATGGAGGAAAGGGTCACTATAGTTTCAAGTATGTAGAGGTTTCAGGCCATAGTCTGCTGACTCCACAGCTGGGAAGCATGACAGAGGGAAGTGGGACGAGAGGAACAGCTCATGGCATGGTGGTAAGGAAGCAGATGGTGAAAAGAAGAGGTGGGAAGAGATAAAGCTTTGCCGGCCACACCCTAACTGACTGACTTCCTCCAACCAGGTTTCACCTCCCAGCATCACATTAAACTATAAACTTGTTAGTAGATGAACTCACTGAGCAGTATAATCTCCCATGATCCAATCATCTCCCAAAAGGCCATCTATGAGCTCACGAGGCTCTGGAGGGACATCTAAATAAAAAGTGTAACTGTTCTGAGATTATGGTACCCATCTCACAGAACTCTGATAATCCAGTGAAGTTTTACATGAAATGTTGAGCACCTCTTTTAGACTGAGTGATCAGCAAAGAGTAACAGTGGCAGCAACAACATCCATGATTGTAGTGTCCATTCCAAACTCTGGAAGGAAGTACTTGGCACTTGAAGGGTGAAAGTATACTGATCATACTCCCAGCTTCCAGGCAAGTACAAGGCGGAGTCAGTTTGGATTGTCAAAGCTGACCCTAGGCAGGAGAATTCAGGTTCATCCCAGAGCTCTCTGGAGACACGTATCTTCTTTCTAGAGCCTGTGTCACACTGGACAATGGGAAGATAACAAAGCATAAGTCTGAAATATATTGTCTTCCAATGAGAGCTTCCCATAATGTTCCTGTAAATCTGTCTGTGGCAGGCCTTCACAACAGATAAATAGTTATAGGATATACTTGTTTATGTGGAATTGCTTATGCTGCACAATTCTAAAATCTATAGGTGTATGGAGTATTACCTCCTAGGAAATGTTGCATATGTCACATGACTTTCTGGATAAAGGATGGAAAAATGTTGCATCTGAGGTGTTTTTATGATATGAACACGTCGTGTTGCTTTAATGTATCCAGGGCAGAGCCACATTACCTGTGGGAGGAAAAGCCCTAGAAAGTTGCATTGAGTGTTACATCTTCTCCTTGATTCTGTGGCTCATAGTGATGTTTATCCAGAAATTACTAAAGCTTGATGCTGGTAGAGACCTATGGTTCTCTACTGTCTTAGTTAACAGTCCTAATTTGAGTGTAGTGTCAAGTAGCAAGGTCAGCGCCATGGACACTTCCATTATTTCTTTCTTTCTTTTTTTTTCTTAAGGTGTTTTGAGACAGGGTCTTCCTTTGCAGTTCAGGCTGGCCCTGAGCTCACTATGTAGCCCAGGCAAACCTTGAACTCATAGCAATCCTCCTGCCTCTGCCTCCTGAGTGCTGGGATTACAGGTGTGAGCCACCATGCCCGGCACTATGGCATGTGTTATGGGGGATTGAACTCGGAACCCTGTGCTTATCAGTCAGAGGCTGGAACCACTGAGCTAAATCCCCAGCCTGACACATTTATCCTTAAGTTATTCTGAACTCTACAAAGGAAACACAGTGCCTGGTACATGTAGCACATTATCAAGTACTTGTTGATTATGTGGACAATTGAGTGAGTGAATGAACAGGGATCTATTTTTCCCTGCCATCATTTACAATAATTTCCACAATACAAATCTATTTCTAAAAATAGAAACAAAACTCTAAATGCTCAGTCTTCCATTATGGATCTCCAGGCATCACGATTGGCTGAGAGGTCAGGAGGTTCTGAAATTCTATAGATCAAAAACCTTACCTGTTGTGAAAAGATTTTGTAAGGATAAATTTTATAGAGAGCTGGTTGGTTGGGAATTTAAAGGACATTCCAAAATGAAATGGACTGAATTTAAATCAAGGAATAATTTAATCTAATCACACAAACATGCATCATTTTACAATGGTGGTATGTTCTAAAAAATGTCTCCTTAGGTGACTGTCATTGTCAATTCCTACAGTGTACTTACACAGACCTAGTCTATCACACAAGTAGGCTTTCTGGTACATTCTACTGCCCCTAAGCTACAAACTGGCACAGCTTCTGACTGTAAGGAAAGCAACTGTTATCCTGTGGTTAAGCATTTGCTTATCTATACATAAGTATATAGTGGTTGGGGAGAGTTTTTATTTAGTACATGTGACCCTCCTGGGAGAGATCACTATTAATGAATGAAAGAATAAGCAGTATAAGAGATTTAATATAGTACACATATCAGGATCTGAACATGAATGGAGCTTGTAACTCTGGAATTTGTTCTGGCTGAGTCTGTAGGTGGTGGGTGAATATGAAGGCCTAGACATTACTATAGTTTGTAGGCTTTATATCTTTATAAATACCCCACACTTAGTCTGCACTAAATTTATTAAAAATATTTTTTCTTTAACAGTCAGTTAACCTCAGTTTATTGTAACTCTTTCACTTTATAGGACTTATCCTATAATTTTATTTTTTTAAGTGAGTTACTTATTTAATATTTTTTGGTTGAAAAACAAAGACAACACACACATGAACCTTGGTTTCACAGGGTCAGGATCATCAATAACACTCCTCCAACCTCCTCCTTTTGTCCCCCTGGAAGATCTTCAGGTGCAGAAACAACTCAGTTCACAAACAGAAATGTTCTGCAAACTTTTGCTTACCTTAGAGAGCACCTCACTGGGCAATGAACATGACCATCTTTTCTGCACTAACATGAATGCAGACGTCTTTCCCACACTCATGGAATGAATTAGATTCATGAGCTGAGGTATCACTATTACATGCTGTACATAATTATATAAACTATACTTGTATGCAACTGGCAGTACAGTGGGTTTGTTTACACCAGGGTCAAAACAAACACATGAATAATGTGCTGTGCCTCAACCTGATGACAGCTACACTATTAGGTCATAGGAGCTTTTCAGTTCCATTATGATGCTCTGGGAATACATACTTGACAAAACATTATTGTGCAGTACATGACTTTACTTAAGCCTAAGCCTGTAGGACATTTACTAATTAGCTTGACTAAAACCATTTTTAGAAGTGTATTAAGTGAAACAAAACAGTTTATTGCAATAATAGAGCTCTTACAAGAAATTTTAGGATGTAAATAAACATGAATTGGCTAAGATTTACTTAATATATTTTGGAATTACAGATTTCTGGCCGCATACAAACCAAAATTTCATCCTACTTTAATGGGATTCTGCATTCCATCCAAATCAAAACCATGAATGGATGGAATCCTGTGATTCCTAGTGGAATAGGTAAGAGGGAAAATAGAACTGACACATACATCGCACATCACAAATCATGGAAGATCTTTTCTTCATTTCTGGCACTGAGGAGCAAACTCAGGGCCTTGAGAATGGCAGTCAAACATTCTACCATTGAGCTACATCCCTGTTCTCACAGTGGAGACTTGAAAACTTTATCTTCTACCTAAAAAATTAAAACATGCATGATGCTTTAAAACAAAACTCAATGAGGATATTCAATTGTTAGAATGTTGTATTCAGCACTGTAAGGAACCAGAGATAAAATGATATGGCTCTTCAAAAGCTAGACTGCAGAGGTTAGTTTGAAAACACACCAACTTGGTCTTAGATATTTTGATTTGGCTTATAATTTAGCTATTGGTTAAAATTATGAGTCATTCTAAGACATAAGTGTGAATTGCTAAATAAGCCTTCAGCTGGTGTACAGAGACAGACTTCCCTATGCCAATGGTCACAACTGAAGTTTCAAAGATCAATGAGTTTGTGATGTCTTTAATAGCAAGGAAACACTACAGCTGAGGAATTGTGATTTTGCAGACCTTCTCCAAGATCAAACGTTAGTAAAGATTTGTTGAATTAATGTATGGAACCATCAGCCTGTCTTTGCTCTAGTGCCTGATGCTTTATGTGAGCACCAGATACCTACTATCACAATCATTGTCTTCTATTTTCTCATTGATCAGATAAAATATCCAACATTCACCAGTTAAAGGAGCAAAATTTTATTTCAGTTCACAGTTTTTAGAAATTTCAATCCATAATTGACTGGTTCTAAGGCAGTGTGGCAAGGCAGAGGGACATGACAAAGGAGAAGAGATTCATGGCATGGCAGGGAGGAAGCAACAACAAGCAAACAGCAAAAGCTTCAGCAGCCTGCTTCTCATTTTATCCTTTTAGTTTATCTGTCTCTTGGATGGCATCATTCACACTCAGAGTGAGCGTTTCCATTATCCACACTCAGAACTATGCTAAAGCAATAAGTATCAATTTTGTAATTACACACACTTAATCTCAGCACCACAGCCTTTATCCCAGGATCTCACACCCTAAATACAGCCACTCCTGAAAAGCCCCACCTATGACCACATGAGGCTTTGGGGGACATCTAGATACAAGCCATAAAAGTTATCCATTCAGCCTTCAAGCCATACTGTTTGGGAGCAAAAATGAGATGCTACATTTGTTTGCTATTAGGGGTGTAATTGTAAATATTCCACCAAGAGGATACAGGATTCTGGGCTATGTTGTGGTAATTACAAGCTAGCTAACATCAGGGTAAGATTAAAGGAAAGCAATCCTGTCATTATGTTAGCAAAAACTTGTAAATACAGAAAATCTACAGTCTGCCAAAGTATTTAAAAGATATGTATTGTTGATTTGTTCTGTGTTGAACAACTAATATAAACAAGCAAATTTCTGCCTTTTGTAATGTGTCAAACACTCCGTCCTCTAGGAAAAAAAGACTGCTTTGGAAAACACATCTGACTCCTGAGCCCAGCCCTGTCCATCAACAAAGCAGATGTATTTCAGATGCCAAGAGGTAGGATCATGCACTGAGCTTTTTTTCAACTAGGATTTTCTTTTCAGTAATTTGAGAAATGTCCTTAATGTTCAAATTCTTTTCATGAGTTCATAATGTGATATAGGATATTAAAATTTTTAAAGGAAATCATGATAGGAACATTTAATTTGTTGCCCACACTTAAACCATTAAATTCACAATTCTGGTAGCCTTATCTGTAATGACAGAGGTGTGTTAGAATTCAAGGAAATGTGTCACAAATAGTATATAGGTAAAAAATTATACTTTGAATTCCATTTTTTGTGGCAATACTTTAACTCTGGTTTTAGTATGCTTACCTTCAAAATAAAGATAGGAGATGATTCCACTAGTTCTTATTAGTCTGAGAATTCTAGAACTCACATATACTTTATGGCATTCTTAAATTGGTACCACCTTTCTGAAAGGCCATGTACAGGTTAAGTCACCTTATCTGATTTTTTAAAATAATTAATTGATTTCATTGGTACATTTTATGTACCCATCATAATCACAATTGACATTGAAAATTTGTACCAGTATATGACACATCTTAATTCTTTTTTTGCTTTTGAGACAGGGTCTCGCTCTGTAGTTCAGGCTGGCCCTGAGCTCTCTATGGTGCCCAGGCAAGCCGCCGCGAACTCAGTTTTTTTTTAAATTGAATTCTTTATTGATACAATTTATATACATCTCAATATCACATATAACATTGGGGAATTTGTACCAGTATATGACATGAGTTAATTCTCATTTTTACCCATATCCCTACCCACCCACACCTCCTCCCCCCTTTATACATGCTCTTTTATTTTCTTTCTGTATCATATTTATTCCTTCCCCTCATCACATTCCCACACCAAGTTTCCTATAGAAATATTCCACTCTATAAAAGCTGTCATACTTTCTAGAG
>PVIC010049409.1:0-13152 GCA_004025085.1 Thryonomys swinderianus | reverse complement strand
TATAAGGCTTTTGGTTTGTTATCAAAATTCAAAATACCTACCCAGGGTCAAGTTGTGGGAAAGATTTTACATTGAGATTAATGAAACTAAAAAATTAACTAAGTTGAGAACATCTTTTATTTTTTTTAATTGAATTCTTTATTGGTACAATTTATATACATCTCAAAATCACATATAACATTGGGAAATTTGTACCAGTGTATGCCACAAGTTAATTCTCATTTTTACCCATATCCCTACCCACTCCCCCCTCCTCCCCCCTTTATACATGCTCTTTTATTTTCTTTCTGTATCATATTTATTCCTTCCCCTCATCATATTCCCACACCAAGTTTCCTATAGAAATATTCCACTCTATAAAAGCTGTCCTACTTTCTAGAACTCACTTGCATCTACAGGTGTTCATGCCAAAGAAAAGATCCGGAAATTGTGAGAACATCTTTTAAACCAAACAACCAGAGAACATTCTACCCCTTTCCTCTTCCTTCTTTCCTTCTTCTCTTATCATCTTACCATTTACTGCTCATGGCATTTTTGTAGTGGGTGGTAGGTTTTGTCTTAACTGATGATGTTATTGCTGAGATAAGAAAATGTGTTCAGAGCCAACAATCTTGCCAACTTGAACTCATGTGACAACCCAGACTGTCCAACTGGCTTTTCTTCTACCAGTCCTCCTGAAACTCCTTCATCTATTTCAACTTTTCACTCAGGTTTCTAAAGGTCCTAAATGGGATACATTCTGGGTACAGCTGTTTTAGAAGAGAGAAGATACCTCTTAATACAATCCAGGAGTCAAGCAGGCTGGGAATGTGTCTTCCCCGAATTTATATCAACCCATTTCTTCCCTCCCCTACGACACCATCTTCAACTCTTTATTGAGCTCCTGGTTCTCAGCCTTGCTGTTTCGGGTGGGCCCTGAGCAGCAGCAAGAGGGGGTAAAGTTCCAATTCCAGCCTTTTAGAGATGAGCCCCGAACTATAACTTTACACTCTCTGATTTGTACCTAAGCACCAACCTCAACACTGAGGTTTTAGTTTAGGAAAAACAACTCATATATTAACACCCTTTTTCTTAAAACAAAAACAAATGACATGCATGCCATAGGTTTACCACCAACCTCCACCCCTCCACCTGGTGCTAATGTCTCCCCACATGCGGAAACTGCTCCTTCACTGCGCAGCAGCGGATGGGGCCTCCCGGGACAGAGAGCAGCAGAAAGCAATTACTTTGATTCAGTACCATTTCCATCACATCAAAACTCACTGTTAATTTTTTTTACTAGGAGCTCTAGGACATAAAAGATGTTTAAAGGATGGTAGTATTTATTGTAAGTCTCTGTGAGACTTATTAAATTTATGAGAGCAAACCCATTTTTTATTGATTATATTGGTTCTCCAGCCCTTGAGCAAGCTTGCTTGCTCTTTCTCTCCTTTCTGCCACTGTGTCTGACTCTCCTATCAGTGTGTGAGTGAAAGTTCCACCTCAAGTGCTCTCGGCCCATGAGCCTGCATGTGAACTGTCTCAGCTGTCTCAGGACTGCAAAGACTGTTTTTGCTTTCTTTTTATTGTAGGATTTTTTTTCTCTCCAAGTAACTTCGAAGCTCCTTGTAAACAGAAGCAAAGCATTCCACTTTCCCCATGTAGCCCCTGTGTTTTTTTGAGCACAAACTAGAATACTGTAATTTTCAGTTAGAAGCATCTTCACTAAAGTCTCAAGATTTTATGTAAACTCTGAAATTTTACAGAAAGTACCACATGTGTGTACATATATGTGACAGTTGACATTTTTGTGGGAAGAAGTATGTGAGTCTGCTTTTTATGACTACAGTGAAATAGCTGAGATTGGGCAATTTTATAAAGAAAAGAGATTATGTTATCATATGGTTCTCGAGGCTCTTGGTCAAGAGCTCATGCTTCATGGCTTTCTTGCAGGCTGGGTCCTGAGGAGGGCCAAGGCATCACAGGGAGCGACAGTGTGTGTGTGTGTGTGTGTGTGTGTGTGTGTGTGTGTTCATAGGTCTCTCGCCCTGTTCTTAGAATGCCCCCAGTGTTCTCACAGGCTCTCACAGGTGTGTATGCAATAAATGATCATTGCATCTACCAGGATTATTTAATATTTACGTATCTTTGAGATGTATTCTTATGCCATAGAATGCAAGTATATAATTCAGCAGTTTTTTATATATTCACAAAGTTGTGGAACCATCACCATGAGGTACTAAGCATGACCATCTGATGGGCTTTTTTTTTTTTTTTTTTTGAGACAGGGTCTCTCTTTGTAGTTCAGGCTGGCCCTGAGCTCACTGGCACTGTGGTATGTGGTATTGATCGCTGGTGGGCGTGAGTCACCATGCCCAGAATTCTATGTGGTTACCAGGATCAAACTCAGGACCTTGCGCTTGCGAGGCAGGCGCTGGAACCACTGAGCTAAATCTCCTGCCCCCTAATGGGCTTTTTGTAAAACACTGTTCTAGTGCAGCAACTATGACATCGCTATACTCCAGAAACCCCCCTTCCCCTGGAGAACAAGTAATCACATAATTATGCCCTGTTTTAGGTTGGATTCTATCCCCCTACAGTCTGTGTCTTGAAGTTCTAACCCTTATTGGGAAATAAGGTCATTACAGACGTATTTAGCTAAAAATGAGGTCAACCTGCAGGTGGATGGACTCCTGTCTGGTAGGAACAGGGTTCTGAGAAGAGAGGGAAATTTCTTTGCAGGCAACACACAGCAGGAGCTCTTCATTTTCAGCACTATGGTGACTAAGGCAGAGGTGAATGAGCTCCAATGGTCTCCATAGATTGCCAGCAAGCACCAGAAACGAGAAGAAAGGCTTAGAACAGACCCTTCCTCACAGCCCTCAGAGGAAAACACCTCTGCCGACACCCTGACCTTGGACTCAGTGTGTACTATTTTGTTACAACTGCCCTAGCAAACTAATATTAATATCCTCTTTTCAATGTTCCATCTCCCCTACAGTAGCAATTATAAAGGTGTTATGCAATTAATGGGAAAGGTAGCTACTTTTGATGTTTCATGTGGGAAATCCCAAGATTTTCAGAAGTAGAAGGGTCTTTGCTAAAATGTCCTGATCTAGTCATTGTTGCTCTGAGCCACAGAAACAACATTCAAGATTTTATAAACTCTGATATTTTATGGGCAGTACTATATATAAGGGTGTATGTATGTGTGCTCATGTACACATGCCTGTTGACTTTTTCCTGGGGAAAAAAATCAGTCTGCTTTATAAAACTGTAATAAAATACCTGAGGTTGGACAACTTTATGAAGGAAAGAGATTTATGTTGTCTTATAATTCTGGAGGCTCAAGGTCAGGAGTCTACATCTAATGTCTTTCTCTCTCTCTCTCTCTCTCTCTCTCTTTCTTTTTTTTCTCTCTCTCTTTCTTTCTTTCTTCTTCCTTTCCTGTACCAGAAATCAAACTCAGGACCTTGAGCTTGCCAGGCAGTGCTATGCTTCTAAGCTAAATCCTTGCCTTTTTATGCCCTTTTTGCTGGCATTAACCTCTTGAGGAGGTTCAGGACATCATGTGGTTAGAAACAGTGAGGTTGTATGTTGGGGGAGTAGGTGCATATTCTGGTCTCTCTCTTTTCTTAGAAATCCATAGGTAGGAAAGCCTCTCTGAGAAGAAGACTGGCATGGAATAATGAGAAGGAGCTCCATGTCATAAAAGAGCATTCCTGAGTCAGGGCATGGCCCATGCATGTGCCCAAAGGTAGGAAAGAAGTTGAAGCAACAGGAGGATGAGTGAGGTTGTGGCACAATGGTCATACAAGAGTGTCTAAAGGTAAGCAGAGATGCAAACGTTATGACTTGGGAGGCTACGCTAATGGGCTTGGATTATTTTTTTCCTAAATTAGACGAAACATGATGGACATAGGGAATTGTTGAGATAAGATTTATTTCTGTAAAAATGACTCTGACAATTAGGCAGAAACCAGCATGTAAAGAAGCAAGCTGTGGATCCGGTGGGAGACCACTTTATGATCGTTTATTTTTGCAGTACTGGAGATCAAACCCAGGGCCTTTGCACTGAGCTACTTCCCAGCCCTTTGGTAATCTTTGATTTGGGGACAGGGTCTTACTAAGCCACTAAGGTGCCCAGACTGGGCTCAGCCCTAAGCTTGCGGTGCCCCTGTCCCAGCCTCCCAGAGCTGGGGTGGAAGCCACTGTAGAAGCCCACATGTTGGACACAGGTAACTCGAAGTCAGGTGGAGGCTGGAGGTGGAGAGAGGTGGACACCCGGCAGTGTATTCTGAAAATAGATGGACAAGATGTGCTCATGGGGGCAGTGACAAAAGAAAAGCTAATGGTGTCACTCAAGCTTTAGACTTGAACAGTTAAGTCCATGGCAGCATAATTTACCAGGAGGCAAGACTGGAAAAGATGTAATGAGGAAAATAAAGAATAGGTTCAAGTCAAGTAAGTTCAGAGGAGTTCTTACAGATACTAAAACGAGCTCGCTGACTGAAATGTATTTTCGAATATACAACTACTGACTTAAAATAGAATTAAGCTTGATTTTGCTGGGATGGTGTTTCTGAGACTCTGTAACACATCCTGAGATAATAGGAGGCGCTTTAGAGTGTGGTGAAAATCAGCTTTCCTCGCTGGTGTGAATGTGTCCCGGAAACTCCAGTGTTGGGAACTTTATTCCCAGAGCCATATAATAGTGGTTTCTGGGGAGGGGGTTAAGATCACTGGGGGTCATGATGTGGGGTCTCCAGGCCGGTGTCAGTGGCTTCATAAGAAGGGAAAGGAGCCGAGCTGAGGCCTCACTCTGTTTGGCCACATGATGCCTCACACCACGTTAGGGTACAGCAAGAAGGCCTCTCCAGATGTTGAACAGATGTCGGCTCCATGCTCTCGGAGTTCTCTAAGGTCTTAAACCAAATAACCTTCCATTTTTTAAAATTGCTTCGTCTTGGGTGTGTTGCTATCCCAAGAGAAAACAGACTAAAATAACTTGCAATCCCACGCTTTGGGACCCTCCCCTAGGAGCCACACCTATGACGTGAAAATGCCGCCTAAGTCACTAAGCTTTACCCTTCTGAGCGCCTCTCTCCTCCCCGCCTCTCCTATCTCTCTCATTGCCTCCTCAGCCACTTTGATTTCATTCCATCAGGAAATTGTTCTGGGGCCACTTCCTCAGTGTGGGGCAGCACTGCAGTGTGCCAGGGGGCAGAAGGTTGCATTTATTTCTAGGAGCTGCTATTAAAAAATAAGTAAAAATAAAATAAAATTTTAAAAACTGCCAACAACTGAGTGGTTTAAAATGACAGAAATTCATCCTTTCAGAGTTCTGGAGGCCACAAGTCCAGAATCGACCAACTGTCAGCAGGATGTCCCCCCACCCCCGTCTTCCAAGGCCTCTGAGATTTGTGCCCTTTTCTCTTCCCGCCTCTAATGGCCCATGGGCTTTCTCCTACTGGCTGCAGAGTCCAGCGACTGCTGTCATCCTCCCCGGCCATTCTGCTCCAGGTGTCTCCATCTCTCCCTGCCTTTCTCCTAAAACGACACTTGTGCTTGGATTCAGCCTTTCTAATCTGATGAGATGGGACATGTTCAGCGTGGTATGGCCATAGACTCGACTGAGATGATTCGATCTGGAGAACTTGCACTTAATTACATCAGCAAAGTCCATTTTTTTTTTCCAAACAAGGACACCTTCTCAGGTTAAAAAAACAGATGGACATATCTTTCAGGAGCCACTGTAAATCGTGAATGAGAGATTTGCTCCCTCTTTTCTGACTTTCTGAAGGGAGGTTTGAAGTTAGTGTAAAGAAGAACAGAGGGATGGATTCAGGCAGAGTTGCCAACAGGCTGGATGACCTTACAGAGAGAGCATGTAGCATCGCAGGGTGGGTGCCAGGTTAGAAAATGGGAGGAGAGAATGGGCCGAGCCAGGCCACTGAGGGTCGCTGAAGCCACGGGGGAGCTATGAGAGGGTGTCAAGCAGAGCGAGGTCGTGACTGGTTGCGCTTTTGATAAAATAAACAAATAAATAAAGATGTGTGCTTTGCGAAGAATGGGTTGAGAGAGGGAAAGTGGGTAGACAGGCCAGTTAAGTTACTCTTTAGAAGTCCAGGCAAGGCATTTGGTGGTTTGGCCTAGATGGGCAGCAGAGGCATTTTGGACAAGAATGTGTCAGAACCACCAAGTTTTACTGGACCCCGTGTCTCCCAACCGGAGATTTGACTCATCATGTTGAGAAGGGCACTATGTAAAGATCATGCCTCACTGTGGCCTGGTAAAACCATTTAAGAAGGGAGTCAACTTTTCTAAACTATTCTGAAAGGCTTGAAGAGGACTTATTTTAGGAGGATAAATGAAAGCTTATACTGATTGGTGCTGAACTCATCCTGAAAATATCCCTTCTTTTCCATTCCACTGTGTGCTCTTGTGGCCTTGCTGAGCGGTGCTGGTGTAACTTGGAAGTTTTAAGAACCTCTGCGTGAAATATGCAGATACGTGGTGGTCACAAGTATTTTCACTCTGGTATTTTTATGGCCTGAGCTCTTTTAGCCAGCATCCAGCCCTGAGAGGAGACAACCAGATCCCCCCGGGAGCCCAGTTATTATCTCTAGGAATCTGACAGTCCAGCAACTTGGAAGGCTGAGAAGCCCCTGGGCCAGCGTTCAGGGCTACACACCTTGCCGCACTCAGAATCACGCCGTAGGCCTGGGCGGCTGAAGGTAGAACGTCCCTCCTCTTGGCAATGCCGTACGCCTTCAATGTAAAACTAGAAGTGGGTGGAAAATTTTCCCAGTTGGAAAAAACCAACAAGAATGCAAACCAAGTATTTGGTATTTTCACCCAATTCCTTCCATTGTGACATAAAATTTCTAAATTTGCACCCAAGAGCCAGCTTGCTCTGTGGCAGGGGCTGTCTTCGAGGCTAGATGTGGGTTTGAACTGTCCTTGTTTTGTGAGTTGATCTGACCAGAAAACAAAGCCTTGATCTTGGATCTTGGTGGTCTTACAGGGTCTCAGAAGTGCTGGGGACATGGACATGTTCAGTAATTGCTCTTATAAGCAGATCTGTTCACAAAGACTTTGGAAGAAAGAAAGAATTTTTAAGGAAAAAAAAACAACACATGGGCTGGAGATTTAGCTCACTGGTTCCAGCGCCTGCCCGGCAAGCACAAGGCTTTGAGTTCGATCCCAGTAACCACATACAATGCTGGGTGTGGGGACTCACGCCCACCAGCCATCAATACCACATGCCACAATGCCGGGCGTGGTGGCTCACGCCTGTAATCCCAGCACTTGGGAGGCAAAGGCAGGAGGATTGCTGAGTTCCAGGTTTGTCTGGGCTACATAGTGAGCTCAGGGCCAGCCTGAACTACAAAGTGAGACCCTGTCTCAAAAAAAAAAAAAAAAAACCACGGTGGGGCATTTCTACCTTAGTCACAAGCAGTGGGCTCCTCTTGATGAAAGCAGTGATGATTTACCACAAGCCCCACAAAGAGAGGGAGAGGACTCAAGTCTCACTTCAGGTCCTTGACAGCCTAGGGCTTTATGAGGGCCTCAGGGCTGTCTTTGCCCAAGGGAGCGTCTGAATCAGGAAACTCAATGCAATGGCAATCCGGGCTCCAGTCCACGCCCAGCTGTCATTTGTGGCTCTGTGAAAGCACAGCTCCTTGCTGAAGGGGAAATAACCACAGACAGACTCTGGGTGATGTAACCGAGAAAAAACTGAGCAGATGACTTGAATGTCAGAAGTGAAAGTCCATCCCAGAACCTTGGCTGCCTGTGGAAATTCCCCATGAGGCACCATGACAAGCTGTGAGGACCAAAATACGTGGTTCTGTTCACGTCCCCTTCCTCTGCCCCCAGGAGGGTACTTTGTCTTCACAGGATGAAGGGTTAAGCACTCTTTCCAGGACAAGTTCACAGATTCAGACAAAGCCACCATCCTGGCACATGGTGGGTCCTCTGGCTACCTTGCTGCTACCGCTGCTGTCGCCACTGCTGGCTATGCCAGGAGTACAAGTCCCTAAAGGCTGGGCTTTTCCTCTCATTCCTGTGTACTCCTATGCCCTTGCCCTGTCCCCTGATCTCGCACACAGCAGACACTCAATAACTGCTGGTTGATTCACCCCCATCACGGCAGGCGAGAATTCTACCAGTCAACCACCCATGTTCACCCCCATTGTGGTAGGAAAATAAGCTGTGGTTGTGCTCAGCACCTGGAAGAGCACGCGTGGAGGTGGGACAGGGAGATACAGAGCTTCACAGTGCTGAACCCTAACAGGAAACAGGTATCAGCACTGCTGAGACCTAGTTCTGCCTCTCCTCAGCAGGCACCTCTCTGAGTGGCCCCTGAGAACAGAGGGTAGAAGTCTTAGGGCTCTCATCCCCTCACTCCAGCCTGGAGGGTACGCCATGAAAGACCACCTCGTTTCAAGAAGGGTTTCAGATATGTTTCAGAGGTGACAGTATGAGATGAAATGCATTAGAAATAAAGGAGATGAGGGTAGGATTGTCTCATATGAAAATCCAGATCTGGGTCAGGCAAGGAGAGAGAGGCAGTTTGAGATCTTTTGTGTCTCTAAAGATCTGCCATTTCTATGGGCATCATACCTGGAGAAGCAAGAGGTGCTAGCTTTCCACTGCTATGACAAACTACCTTAGATAAACATCAAAGGAAGGAAACTTTATTTTGGCTTATGGATTCAGGGCTTTCAGTCGATGGTCACTTGGCTCTGTTGCCTTTGGGCCTGTGGCAGCCCTGTACAGCAGGGTGGGAGCACATGGCTGAAGGCACTGCTCATCTCCTGGCATTGAGGAAGCGAAGAGAAAGTGAAAGAGAGGAAGGGCCCCAGCATCCCAGTATCCTTTTGAAGGATACAACCCCAGTGATTCAACTTCTTTCCCCTAACCCCCACCTCCCAAAAGTCCTACTACCTCCTAAGAGCACCCCAGCCTGGTAAATAAGCTTTTCACACATAGGCCTTGGGTGGACACATTCCCACTATAGCTCAAGTTTATCAGAAGTGTGAGAGTTATGTTTTCTTAGCCTCAAAATACTTGGAAAACATAGACCAGGTCAAAAACACAGACCAGCATAAAAACACCCTGAAGTCAAAGAAACACGTTGTCCCTGAAAAGTGAGATGAATGTGTCCCTGGGTGCTGGGGCAGACAAATATTTAAGGCTGGCTCTGCTGCTGACTAGTTTCTCCTAACCTTCATTGTTTAATATTGTTAAGCTTTAGCTATAATACAGAGATGAACATCTGAAGTCCTCATTAATAGAAGGCAAACACGCATACAACCTTTGGTAAAGCAGCTGACCCACTAAGCATTTTGCTTGTGAAACACTTTAGTGTTGTTGACTCTTTGAAGTAGCCAGATGCTGTTATTTATCACAAGGAAGAGGAAAGGTTAGGTATCAGCCAAGCTCACACTCACTGATATGTGGCTAAGCTACAGCTTAAATCCTCAAAGTTTGTGTTCTGAGTCACTACTTTCCATTATGTACATATTCAAGAAGTGATAGCCACAACTATAATACATAGGCCTACATTGTATGCATATGAGCTGGGATAGTAATTAACTCATTGCCCCACGAGTAGGTATTTATATTCCACGCTAAAGATCTAAGTGTGCATTTTGAACCCAGATAGATTCTGTCTGATTGCTCCCTAAAAAGGCTGTCCTGATAGTCGTTCTCACCAGCAGTGTCTGAGACCTAGGTTTCAAAAGCACTGAAATAAATCTTACACCTCAGTAAGGCTTTTTTGATTCACCAAAGAGTGACTGAGTTCTTACAACAGGACAGGCATTGCCATATTCGTGATGAAAAGAGAAAAACCTCATCTACTGGTGGATCTAGATCTTAGCCTGTGGCCCCAATGCTTTCTGCCTCTCACCGGGTTTTACACCTAAAGAACTGAGAAGAGAAGGATTTGGATTGAGCTTCCACTCCCTGACACCCATAGGGACAGGTTTCCATTATGTGAGAGCCTCAGAACACTCCTGCGAGGGGTATTGCTTAGATAAGCACCTCTGTCTTAGAGGAGAAGAGCCGGAGAACTGAAGCATTAAGGTGCTGAGGTTCAGTACAAGCTGGACTCCAATGTTTCTATCAATTGCATTATTCATTTGGAACTCATTTTGTGTGTGTGTGTATATATCCATCTGAAACTGGGACAAACATTAATATATTAATATTCATCATCTTCACCCTCCTTTTAGACAATAACCAAGAAGGATTCAAATTGGTGGGGTCAGTGTCTAGCATTTTTTTTTTTTTTTCTTTTTGGAGACAGCGTCTCGCTTTGCAGTTCAGGCTGGCCCTGAGCTCACTATGCTGCCCAGGCAAGCCACCGCGAACTCAGCAATCCTCCTGTGTCTGCCTCCCAAGTGCTGGGATGACAGGCGTGAGCCACCACGCCCGGCATTGTGGTATACGGTGTCCATTGTTGGTGGGCGTGTCTCCACGCCCAGCATTCTGTGGGGTTACCGGGGATCGAACTCAGGTCCTTGCACTTGCGAGGCAGGCGCCGGAACCACTGAGCTAACCCTCCGGCCCCTAGCATATTATTAATGAAAGGAAATCCTATTATTAGGACAGAGAGAACTAAAGAGGCCGGGAAGGCTAAAGTAATCTTTAGAACAAAGGCCAGCATGGGCCCAAGAGAAAGGGAGAGCAAAATCCTTGGACCAGCTATCTGGAAAGAACTTTGAGATTTTAAATGGGAGAATAGGCCAAACATGGTGCTACATGCCTATAATCTTGGCATTCTGGGAGCTGAGGCAGTTGGAGCCCAACCCAGTCAATTGTGAGACTTAGCAAGACCTCGTCTCAAAGTAAAAAAATAAAAAGGGATATGGATGTACCTCAGTGCAAAATAGTAGGATTCCAAGTAGTAGAAACGAAGAGAAATAGGAGGAGAGTGTGGTTGTATTTTTTGTGTGGGGGGGTGGCATTTAATAAGCATCTGAGGTCCAGTTCGTTCCCTGGAAAAGCAGTGTATCAGATGAAAGAACAAGACAGCCAGTGAGTGACGTCCAGCTGCTGTGTCTACTGCAGCTACAGAGAGCGGCAGAGATGAGGAGGGATAGCATGGGAGGCTCTGCTGTGCACAAAACACCTCACATGTCTCCCCAAGAGACGGGGCATTACAATAGCGGAGGTTCATTTTAAGTGGTGGGTGCTTTTTGAGAGGCACTTTTGGAGATAGGGCACAGTGCACACAGGCTTTATGTGAATCCAGAGTGTTTGTACTAAACTACATCCTCAGTCCCCCTTTAAATTTTTGTTGGTTGTCTAAGAGAGGGTCTTGCTAGGTCACTCCCTTGCCCTGCATGGGTTTAAACATGACCCTTCTACCTCAGACTCTCAGAGTACAGGATTACAGGCTTGTACCACCATGTCTGGCCCAAGTTACGTCTTGAGGGACAACCACGGGACAGGCATGCTGAAAGGCAGAATGTACAGAGATGAGTGAGGCACACTGCCACCCTTGACACTGAGGAGGTCACAGACAAATGGACTGACAGCAATGCACGTCCCACTTTGTCATGGGGTGACTCAAAGATGTGGAAGGGGTACAGAGGTGTTTGGAGGAAGGAACCTCTGACCTTGGAAGATCAAAGGAAAATCTGCACAGAGGGGGTTGTATATTAATGGTGGTCTTGGAAACTGAGTGAGAGATGATGGAGAAAATGGAAAGCATCCCACAGATAGGAGGTTCAGAGAGGATGGAGTGAAACTAGAAGATCACTGAGAGCTGGAAGATAGCTGAGTGGGTGACAAGGGCTGTAGGCTCTGTTACAGGTTGAATGACCACCAAGGACTCATGTATTGGAGCCATGGCCCCAGCCAATAACATTGTTGGGAGGTGGTGGAAGCTTTGGTAGGTAGGACCCAGCAGGAGAAAGTTTGGTCATTGGAATGTGCCTTTAAATGGGATACAGGGACTCTAATCCTGATCTGTGTGTCTCTCTGCTTTCTGGTTGTGATCAGATAACTAGTTTCCTCTGCTGTGCACTCCCACTGTGGTACACTGTGCTGTCACAGATCCAAAACAACAGGTCAACCTACCCTGGACTGAAACCTCCAAATCTTTGTGCCAAAATAAGTCTTTCTTCGTTTTAAATTGGCCATCTCAGGGACTTTGTCACAGTGATGGAATGCTGACCAACGTGAACTTCCTGCTGTGGAACTGATAGGCTCAGTGGGAAGCAATACCAGCAGACATCCCCAAAAAGGAAAGTATTAAGAGTACAGTCGTTCTTAGGGAAGTCACAAGCATGGCAGTCAAGGCTGAGAAAGTATCTTTTTTTTTTTTCCTTTTTGAGACAGGGTCTCACTTTGTAGTTCAGGCTGGCCCTGAGCTCACTATGGTGCCCAGGCAAGCCGCCGCGAACTCAGCAATCCTCTTGTCTCTGCCTCCTGAGTGCTGGGATTACAGGCGTGAGCCACCATGTCGGGCATTGTGGTATGCAGGGTTGATTGTTGGTGGGCGTGTCTCCACACCCAGCATTATATGTGGTAACCGGGGATCGAACTCAGGACCTTGCGCTTGCAAGGCAGGCGCCGGAACCACTGAGCTAACCCTCCGGCCCAGAAAATATCTTTTTTCTCCTATAATCTTTAACCTGGAACTTTCCACATCAAAAAAAAAAAATCATTGTGCTTGCTTCGGCAGCACATATACTAAAAAAATCATGATGGTGTTGTTATAAAGCTCAAATTAGAGTCCATGCTCCACAATTTAGTAACTCTTTGACATTAGGCAAATACTTGATTCTCTAGTCTCCTGAATGCAAATGATTGTATCTACCTCATAGAGTTGTGCTTAGAAAAATAGTTGGTGCTCTCAATTAATGTTCATGATTAATATTACTAATGCCAATATTTTAGTTACTGTACCATATCAGTGCACAATATAAGTGCAGAGTTGGTTTGCACTGATTTTTGACTCAGAGGACACACAGTGGACACTAACAACCTCTCTCTGCACTCCCATTCACACCAGTAAGAACAGGACTCTCACCAAGTGCCAAATGCTCCTCCTGAAGCCCAGTGCGAACATGCAGTGGGTGCTTAATAAGTGCTTGCTAACCAGCATACCAAGCAGGACAGCAAAAATAGTTTCAGTACACCAAAAAAAAAAAC
>PVIC010049408.1:0-13159 GCA_004025085.1 Thryonomys swinderianus | reverse complement strand
TGCCACCCGTCCCTTGGCCTGTCCCTTGTACGCATGAGTGTTGCTTTCTGATCCATCACTCTAACCTGAATCTGTGCACTGAGCAGGATCTGGTCAGTTTTCCCTTTCTTCAGGAATTCTGGTGGTAGTCATTCAGAAATGCAGTCCCATCTCTGATTGAGACTGTTAGACTTCAGCTTGTCCCACAGGAAGGAGACTGCTGAGAATCATTTGTTGGCAAAGCTAGTAATGATGTAAAATTCTTTTCTCTGAAAGTGGTTATTTTGCAGTCCAGTCCCTTAACATGCTGGCCCTCAAAATCCCTTCTTTTCCTAATGGTCTTGTACTGCTGAAATGTCTTTAAATTTTCGTCTCTTGCTTAAATTCAGAATTTGGTCAAACCAAGCTTAGGAACTTAGAGCCATTTTGTTTTATACCGCAGTAAATTTATGAGCTGTGCATGGATATTTCCTTAAGGATGCACATTCATTCTGTTTCTCTTTTAAGGAATTTGTCGACCATACCAGCTCTCTGGGATATTGTATGACACTACATCATGAGTGACAGTAAATGTGATAGTCAGTTTTACAGTGTGCAAGTGGCAGACTCA
Organism: Thryonomys swinderianus; assembly: GCA_004025085.1. Lineage (NCBI taxonomy): Eukaryota > Metazoa > Chordata > Mammalia > Rodentia > Thryonomyidae > Thryonomys > Thryonomys swinderianus. The sequence continues at coordinate 12,570 of PVIC010049408.1, read as the reverse complement.
ACTTTCACTGTCTTAAAACGCTACCAGCAGTTGAAACCAATTGGCTCTGGAGCCCAAGGGATTGTTTGGTAAGTATGATCTGTTTTAATACTGTGGGTTGTTTTGCTGAAATGAAAAGTAAAACTAAGTCACCAGATTTTAGAACATTAATGATAAAAATGCTGTTATAGGCTTATGAGCTAAATTGAATCAACTGTGGCTGTAGTTGTATGTAGTCAGGTAGTAGGATAAAGCCCAAATTCTCAGAAAGCTGCATAAATTTACACAGATCAACAATTTTTCTTTTGCTTTCTTTTTTCCTTTTTCTGCATTGCTCCTGTCATTATGATAGCAGCAGAGTAGGTGTGACAGTGAGGTGTAGTGGAAGTTTGGAGTTTTATTCATCTCTTCACCACGGCCACCTCCCCCTCCCTTCTATTCCCGATCACTCCTGTTCGTTTCCAGGCGCCGTCATTGAGTGCCTTGCCATTCATTGGCAGGACGAGCCAGTCAGTATCATTCACACCATGGATTACCCGGGAAGGGATGCTGTGTGAGGGCTGGGGCTGGCCGCCTTCCTTGGTGTCTCTCCTCAACTGTGTGTCCAGCCCAGGACGTCAGAGCCGTTAGTCTGACCCTGAACCTTAGTCTCTTGCATGGTAAGACAGTCAGCTGCTGTGCCATCACTGGCCAGCTAAAGGTAAAGTTCTTCACATGTTTTCTAGACTACAGTTATCAGCACTTCCCAAATTTTTATACCTTATTTTCCTGGGCAAAACTTTTTTCCTTTCTATGTTTGGTCAATAAAACCAAGATTATCTTTGCTTCTACAAAACACTTGATGAAGCTAAGCATCTAATATTTACAGCATATAGGCAGACAGGATTGAATATAAAAGCACTCCTTTGAGTGTTCTCATGGAGGAGTTTAAGTTTTCATGTAGTAGAGAGGCTGAGCCTGGAGAATGTCAGCTGATCAATTAAAAACTGATCCCGTGTTGCAGAGGTATAACTACGTATCAGTTGTTCTCTTGGGCCTCAGAGGTCGGTGGCCCTGGGACCTAAGCGGACTGAATCCAGAACTTCTCAGGGAAACTAACCTGGGCGAAGAGGCTGTTCAAAAAGAATACCCAGCTCATATCTAAAATAATGGTGACCTTAAGTTCCAGATAATAACATGTTGGTATAGGCTGAGTGCCCTTATTTGAAATGCTTAGGCACTTCTGCTTCTTTTTTTTTTTTTTTTTTTTTTTTGCTTTTTGAGACAGGGTCTCGCTTTGTAGTCCAGGCTGGCCCTGAGCTCACTATGGTGCCCAGGCAAGCCTCAAACTCAGCAATCCTCCTGCCTCTGCCTCCCGAGTGCTGGGATGACAGGCGTGAGCCACCACGTCCAGCACTGTGGTAGGCGGTGTTGATTGTTAGTGGGCGTGAGTCTCCATGCCCAGCATTCTATGTGGTTACCGGGGATCGAACTCAGGACCTTGCGCTTGCGAGGCAGGCGCCGGCCCACTTCTGCTTATTTCTGATCTCTGTTTTTCTTTCAGATTTTAGAATGTTTGCATAGACTTTATTACCAGTTGAGCATCCATAATCTAAAAAATGTGAAATCTGAAATACTTCAAAATCTAAAACTATTTGAACATGATATTACCACAAAGTTTCAGATTCAGAAGCACTACAGATTTTGAATTTATAGATTAGGGATATTCAACCTGTACTTAAAACTTTGGTGCCAAGAGAATTTGTGAAGGTATTGCATGATTAAATTTGGAAACTTTAATGTTAATTAAAAGTTATGAACTTTAGAACATTCTTTTGATTTATAATCCATCTCTTATTTAGAATTGGCTGGTAGTTTGACACAAATAATTTGTAGGGGAGGTAGAGAGGAAGGCAGAGAGGGAAGTTTTGAGGGAGTTCACTTTTGGTTATAGATAGGCAGCTGTTTAAAATAAAGGTTTTGGAATGAGGATTTAGTTCAGTAGTTCTGGTGTCTGCCTCACAAGTGCAAGGTCCTGAGTTTGAACTCTAGTAACCACATACCACAGTGCCAGGAATGGTGACTCACGCATGTCATCCCAGCACTTGGGAGGCAGAGGTAGGACTGCTGTGAGTTCAAGGCTTGCCTGTGCTACATAGTGAGCTCAGGACCAGCCTGAACTACAAAGCGAGACCCTGTCTCAACAAAAAAATCTGAAAAATAAAATAAAGGTTTCACCAGACAAGCTGGCACATGCCTCTTAATCCCAGCACTCAGGAGACAGAACCAGAGGATTGCTGTGAATTGGAGGGTAGCTTGGGCTACATAATGAGTTCAGAGTCAGCCAGAACTACAAAGTGAGGCCCTGTCTCAAATCTAAAAAGAAAGAAAGAAAGGCAAACAGGCAGGAAGGAAGGCAGGAAGAGTTTCATTGGTCCCAATTGGCTTGCCATTCACTTGACATTGAAGTTTAGTGGTAATGTAAGTAGTGTATATTGTTCAGTCACTTTGAGCTAAGCTATAACTCTGACTCTATACATGGTGCAGTTAAAGACTAGGAAGGCTTATCAATGTGGGGGTTTTTTTGGTTTTTTTTTTTTTGAGACAGGGTTTGGCTTTGTAGTTCTGGCTGGCCCTGAGCTCACTATGTAGCCCAGGCAAGCCTCGAACTCAGCAATCCGCCTGTCTCGCCTCCCGAGTGCTGGGATGACAGGCGTGAGCCACCATGCCCAGCACTGTGGTGTGTGGTATTGATTGCTGGTGGGCGTGAGTCACCATGCCCAGCATTGTATGTGGTTACCGGGATCAAACTCAGGACCTTGTGCTTGCGAGGCAGGCACTGGAACCCCTGAGCTAAATCTCCAGCCCCCAGTTTTCCTCTATATTATGGGTATTAGGGTAGGCCCAGGACTCAAGTCACCTGTTGGTTTTTTGGGCCTTATTTCTTGTACTGAGGTAAGACTTGATGACTTTGAACCACTGTTACTTTTTGGTATAACTAGAATTCTGACCTAACTTATATCTAGACTCTTAGCAATAAGTAAATATTAATTAAATACCTGTTTGAAAAGTCTCATTAGTTGCATTTATCCCCATAGGACAACAGTTATCTTTGGGCAGTTACAGCTGTACAGCTATAACCACTACTTGCTATTTTGGTATTTTCCTATCTTCTGTTCTGCTGTGGAAAAGTAAAAATCTTAAAAGTGATTTTAGCTTCCTTTTTTTCTCTTTCATTTTTATGTTCATCAACTGGCTTAAGACACTAAATATGATTGGGAAACAGTGTAGTGATTATGTAATAGTGGTGAAAAAACAAAAATCAAGTGGCTTTTGTTAAAATAAACTCAATCATAGGTTAGATACTACCTTGACAACAGGATTTGAATTTCCTATCACGTTGCTTATTAAAATACTGTCATTTTATTGTTATTTGACTATCTGAAGCTCCCTTTTGTTGTACTTTAAATTCATCTGTCAGTGAATCATTGACCCTTGGAGACACATTGAGGGTGAGTAATAGCTCCTTCTGTGAGAAGTGTCCACACCCTAACCCTGGATCCCATGCACGTGTCACTTTACACAGCAGAAGGAACTCTGAGTCACACTAACCCTCCGGAGGTGTAAGATGATCCCAGATTAGCCTAATGGGTCCAATGTCACTGCAAGTGTTTTTTAAAATTGGGGACTGGAAGGTTGCAGTCAGAGAAGGAAATGCAGTAAAGTGAAGTTTGGAGCAATGTGGGGCAAGGAGCCAAATATAGCTGAAGCCACTAGACTCTGCGAAAGGCAGGAGAACAGAGTTTTCCCCTAGAGCCCCCGAGGAGACACACAGCTCAGATGCCTTGATTTTAGTCTTGGGGGACACATTTTGGACCTATGACCTCTACAACTGTAGGATGGTACATATGTGTTGTTTACAACCAGTAATTAATGGTAATGTACTGTAGCAACATTAGGAAACTGACTCAAAGAAATGTGTATTTTTATATTTTTGGAAATGAGCTAGTATAGTTCATATGTATAGTTCATAAAATTATTTAATCTTTTATTAAATTAGAGTATTCAGAAGATACAGGGACAGAGCATGTCAGGCCCGGGACTTGGGCAGAATTAAGAAAAACTGAAACCAGACTAGTATACCCTGACTTCTCTCTCTTTCTCTTTCTCTCTCTCTCTCTGTCTCTCTTCTCTGTCTCTGCCTCTGTCTCTGTCTGTCTGTCTCTCTCTTTTTCTCTCTCTGTCTCTCTGTCTGTCTCTCTTTCATGCTAGAGATCAAACCCAGAACCACCCATGTGCTAGGCAAGGGCTCTGTCACTGGGCTACAAGTCCAAACCCTCACTCCTAGTTTTGAGTTGTTTTTACAGTTGTCATTAATTTATTTCTAGTTTTTTTCATTGGATGTTAGTAAAATTTGTTGGGAAATAAATTTTTAAATGTCATTTTAAAGCATTCATAAAAATCATCTAAGTTATATAGTAATATTAATTGTAAGATTTAGTGGGGAAATATATATATATATATATTGTCTTTCTGCTAAGATCTTAATTTGTTCGAGCTAAATAGAAAAGATTTTATAAAACAGTTCTATGAAATGTTTGACATTTTAATTTTTTTTTTTTTTTTGAGATAGGGTCTCACTTTGTAGTTCAGGCTGGCTCTGAGCTCACTGGGTAGCCCAGGCAAGCCTGGAACTCAGCAATCCTCCTGTCTCTGCCTCCCGAGTTCTGGGATGACAGGCGCGAGCCACCATGCCCGGCACTGAAATGTTTGACTTTAAAAGTGTTTCATATTAGGTCTGGCAGAATTTAGAAGCAATAATTATCACCTAAACATGAAATAATTGATATAGTTTTTATTGCTTTTTTCCTCCAGTTTTCTATAAGTGTGAACATTGGTCCGTTCTTAAATTGTTTTACTTTCACAATATTAATATAAATAAATAAAATAAATAAAGTCCACAACAAAAATTCTTGATAAGAAAAATACATGCTAAAAGGCATAGAATGAATGTGACTCAGGGACCTGAGTTCTGAGCCTAGCTCTGATCCTTATAGCTATTGTTCCTGTGACTTTGGTCACCTGCTATATCTTCATGGGTCTTAATATTTTCATCTCTAAAAGATAGTTAAGAACTTCTGATTTAAGATGGTGAATCAAACACTTAGCTTGATAAGATAAGGGCAAAAGTGAAAATAAGTAGATGCGTTATTAGTGTCAGTGGTAGAACTCCAAAGTGGTTCTTAGTAGAACTACAAAGAGACTGTGATTATAGAAATGACAAGTACCGAGAATGAAGATGACATAGGTAGCTAACACTATGTTTAGTTAACTTTGAATGTGTCTATGAAATAACTGTGCCAGTCTGCTGCCGGCATTCCCTTCCCCCCTCACCCTGCTCAGCATTTGTTCTAGAGAGCTAATAAGATGATGAAGTCATCATCTGCACATTAGGATCTGAGGAAGGACAAAAGCCTAGGATGGGAAGCCAAGCATTCAGGCCTGTCTGCCTTAAGGTTTATTTGAATTCCGGAAGGAACAGATGAGAGATGGAGTAGTGCTTTGGACTTGCTATCGTTAGGAGATAGGGTCGGAATCCAGGGCTCTTTAACAGGTCCTGGAAACTTCCTTTGCTTTGTATCAGCACCATTAAAGAGCCGCCACATCTCAGAAGTATGTAAAGGGAAGAGACAGGCCGTGAAGGCATCTGTCGATCCTCTATAGAGGTGAAACTCAATGGTTGGGGCCCCCGTGTGCCTATCAGAAGGAATGTAAATTTTCCCTGGAAAAAGATCATATCATACTGGATATCAAGTTATTGCTAAACAACAGATTTACAAGGTCCAACATATGCAAATAACTAGACACACAAGGAGATAAGAAAATCCAGCAGAAATAACAGACAACAGAAACACATCTACAGGAGATACTGATATTATTACATCCAAATTTTTAATTTAATTTAGCCATGATGGTATGTTCAAGGTGGTAAGAGGCACTATGAAAAGTGTTGGTGGATAAATTAGAAAGTTTTTCCATAAAAGAACTATATGGAAATTCTAGTGGTTTAATTACTAACTAAATGTATTTGTAAGCATATTAGATACAACTGAAGAGAGAATTAGTGACCTGGAAAACATGCCAGCCAGAAACATCCAGAATGAAGCCCAGAGAAACAGAACAAAAAACTGTGTGTGGGGGGGTGGAATTAGTTTTCTATTACTGAATAACAAAGAACACAAAGTTAAGTGGCTTAATTAAAACAACACTTTGATTATCACGTGGTTCATATGTCTGAAATCTGAGTGGGCTTGCCTGTGCCCCGGGCAGAGCCTCCCGCTGAAGTGTGGAGCCGATGTGATGGCTGGGCTGGGCTCTTCTGCGGGAACTCTGGGGAAGAATTGCTCCCAGACACATTCAAGTTGGTGGTGGAATCTTGTTCCTTGTCTGTACTTTGAAGTCCCAAATTTCTTTGCTTTCTTTCAATGAGAGTTGATTTCTGCTCCTAAAGACTACCTGCTTTTCTTCTCAAGTGATCGCATCTATAAGGCAGTAGGGGCTTCTCCAGGTCTTTATGAATCAGATCTGCTTTCCCCCTCTTCCCATCAGCCAGTACAAACTCTGCTTTTAAGTCTCTTGTGATTAGAGTAGGTGCACCTGGATAATCCCCCTTTTGCAAACTTAACAAGTATGTTTATCCCTTTTTCAGGAGAAAAGTCATGTATAACAACATTTAATTACATTCTTTTTTTTTTTTTTTTTTTTTTTGAGACAGGGTCTCGCTTTGTAGTTCAGGCTGGCTCTGAGCTCACTATGTAGCCTAGGCAAGCCTCGGACTCAGCAGTCCTCCAGCTTCTGCCTTCTGAGTGCTGGGATGACTGGCTCAAGCCACCAAACCCAGCATTTGTGGTATGTAGTATTGATTGCCAGTGGGTGTGAACCGCCACACCCAGTATTGTTGTACATGGTTACCAAGGATTGAACCAGGGACCTTGAGCTTGCTAGGCAGGCGCTGGAGCCACTGAGCTCAATATCCAGTCCTGTTTTTGGTTTTTTGTTTTGTTTTGTTTTGTTTTTTGAGTCAGTCAACTTAGTCTTGCTAAGTTGTGAAGGCTAGATTTGAACTTGTGATCTTGCCTCAGCTCCCAGAGTGCTGGGATTCCAGGTGTACATCACCACACCTGACACAGATGGGCTTCTGGCTCGTACCCTTCCAGAGCAGTGAGAACATCTGGATAGTCATCGGAAAGCGGAGAAATTTGGCCTCCAAGTACACATATTCACGTGTGACTATCCAGCTGTCCTTACTACTCTATAAGGATACTCCTGTCATGAGCCAGAAGCCCATCTATGTGAGGTGTGGAATACCACCTACGTCAGTTACACCTGGAATCCCAGCACTCTGGGAGGCTGAGGCAAGATCACAATGAATTCTAAATGTCTAAGGCAACACAGTAAAACTACTTTAAGGATGATAAGGATGTTTTTCATGATCTTTGGAATAGAGGACTTCTTTAGTAAGTCATTAAAAAAGAAGTATTAGGATATCTGTGTTAAAATCAAGAGCTTCTGTTTTAATAAATCATCAAGTACTTGAAAAGACAACCATAGTGCATGAGGATTCTGCAGTTCAAAACTACTCAGAAAGGGCCGGAGGATTAGCTCAGTGGTTCCGGTGCCTGCCTCACAAGTGCAAGGTCCTGAATTCAATCCCCAGTACCACATACAGTGCTGGGCATGGAGACTCACACCCACCAGCAGTCAGTACCACATACCACAGTGCTGGGCGTGGTGGCTCACGCCTGTCATCCCAGCACTCGGGAGGCAGAGGCAGGAGGATTGCTGAGTCTGAAGCTGGCCTAGGCTACATAGTAAGCTCAGGGCCAGCCTGAACTACAAAACCCTGTCTCAAAAAAAAAAAAAAAAAAAAAAAAAAAAAAAAAAAAAAAAAAAAAAAAAAAAAAAAAAAAAAAAAAAAAAAAAAAAAAAAAAAAAAAAAAAAAAAAAAAAAAAAAAAAAAAAAAAAAAAAAAAAAAAAAAGGAAAGAAAGAGAAAAGGAAGAAAGAAAGAATGAAAATTATACAGGAATGTATGCTTCAAGAACAGTGGAAACCAGTGGAAAGAAATCCCAAGGTAGTAGTTATGTAAGAGGCTTTGAAAGATGATCCAAGAAAAATGGCTTCAAAAAGAGTATGAAGAATTCCAAGTAATAGATAAGTACTGGTGAGGGGCTTAAAAAGATATTTTTCTTACTAAGAAAGCAATGTTTATTAGAAACTTGGATACTGGCCAGTTAGAAAAAAAATCAGTCTAAATAGAAAACAAATTTAAAAGAATATGATGTTTGAGTAGTTGATGGAATATAAGAACAGAGAACCCATTCTGGAAACATTCTTAATTTTTATATGTAGAATAATAGTCATGTAGTCTTAGAAAATGAAATGTGATCTCAGCTGTGGAACTAGAAATGTTTACATGTTCAGATACATAACTCGTGTTGGTTTTCAATTTTTAGACATCCTAAAGAGGAACACAGAAGGCTTTCTATAAATATAAATGGGTTAGTAGGCTTAACCATTTAGGGATAGAAGTCATCTGGAGAAAAAAGAAGAGGCTAGAAAGAGGGAAAAGGGAATGAAATATAATAGTCTCATTTTTAGCCTCATAGTAGTCTAACATAATGGTCTCATTCCTCATCCTGGCCAATCAAGATTCTTTTAAAAGCTGACAGATCAAGATGTTTAGGCATGTTATTTAAAGTCACATTGGTAACCAAGCCTAAAAATAATCTGACAACAAGCCTAGGTAGTGTTGGGAATTTCAAATAAGTGGCCAATCCTCAGTTTTCATTGTGAGGAAGAAATAGCTCTTTCTAACATTGATACATTAAAAAATGATGTTAAAAATGCACTTGGTGGAGTTAAAGAGTGATAACAAGAATCAAAACTGCATAATTGCAGGTCATTGCTCTGTGGCTGGAACTAGGAATGGAAAAGCATATGCTCACTTAGATGCTTAGAACTGGTGCGTCTGGCTCATTGTGGACAAAACATAATACTGATAAAAAGTATATGTTTATCACATATTACATATTGTTTTTGAAATATACATAGTGAATAGCTAAAGTTAATGTATATAATCTTTTTTTTTTTTTTTGAGACAAGGTCTCGCTTTGTAGTTCAGGCTGGCTCTGAGCTCACTATGTAGTCCAGACAATCCTCGAACTCAGCAATCCTCCTGTCTCTGCCTCCCGAGTGCTGGGATTACAGGCGTGAGCCACCACGCCCGGCTAATGTATATAATCTTTACCTCACTTCCTTGTAAGAGTACTTAAAATCAATTCTTTTTTAAGAATACAATAGTGTCGGGCCGGAGGGTTAGCTCAGTGGTTCCGGCGCCTGCCCTGCAAGTGCAAGGCCCTGAGTTCAATCGCCGGTAACCACATGCAATGCTGGCCATGGAGACTCACGCCCACCGGCAATCAATACCACATACGACAGTGCCAGGCGTGGTAGCTCACGCCTATCATCTCAGCACTCAGGAGGCAGAGGCAGGAGGATTGCTGAGTTCGAGGCTTGTCTGGACTACATAGTGAGCTCAGAACCAGCCTGAACTACAAAGCGAGACCCTGTCTCAAAAGAAAAAAAAAAAAAATACAACAGTGTTATAAACTGCAGTCACCATGTATAATAGAGCTCTAGAATTTTCTCTTATCTCCTTTCTAACTGAAATTTTGACCAAAAATCTAAAAAGATGTGTTTTCAAACTGTTGAACCTTAGAAATATAGATACAAATACATGCATATGTATATATGTTAATGATTTGTTTCACAGATACACTTTTTTTTGAGACAGGGTCTTGCTTTGTGGTTCAGGCTGGCCCTGAGCTCACTATGTAGCCCAGGCAAGCCACCGTGAACTCAGCAATCCTCCTGTCTCTGCCTCCCGAGTGCTGGGATTACAGGCGTGAGCCACCACGTCTGGCATTTACTTTAGGGATTTTATAGCTTGAGGATTTACCTTGAGCCAAGATTTTTTTCATTTTGAAAAGACACATTCAATTAAACTTAGATCTATTGGATTCTTTTCATGAATTGAACCATTTTCTCTGATATAACCCCAAATATATTTACATTTTAATCAATGATAACAGTGCATTTTTTCAATTTCTTTACATGTTTAAACTGAGGATTTAGTTTCTTGCTGTCCTACATACCCAGTGTTAAGTACCTAGTTCTGAGAATAATAACCTCAACTAACATAATAAAGTGCTGTTGCAAAGGGTCGCTCATTTCATCCTGAGCTCCATCTCTGATGTCTGTGCCTCCACAGCCATTTCGCCTGACTGATGTGTGCAAGTACTGTGCCTCGAATGAAACAAGCACAAAGATTTTCCTTGTTGTTCATTTTTAAAAAGGTAGTACATTTAATATATAATTTCTACTGCTATTTTTTCAAAACCATTCTAATGAATTGCTTCTTATATTTCCTAATTATAGTGCTGCTTTTGATACAGTTCTTGGGATTAATGTTGCAGTCAAGAAACTAAGCCGTCCTTTTCAGAATCAGACTCATGCAAAGAGAGCTTACCGTGAACTTGTCCTCTTAAAATGTGTCAATCATAAAAATGTAAGTTGTATTTAAGTTGCCTCTGTACGCTTTCATGTTAATGATGTGATGGTCATCAGGATCTTTGTGATATTCATTGAGTTCACATCTGGGAAAAACTAATGCTAACAACGACTATTTATTTAGTGGTGCTGGGGATTGAACAGAAGGCATTCATTTTGCAGTACATCCCGACCCCTTTTTATATTTGATATTACTTTTTTATAGTTTAAGGTAAGGTTTTGCCAAGTTACCCAGACCCGAGTGGACCTTGTGATCCTCTTGCCTTACGTAGCCTCCCAGATTGTTATGATTATAGGCATGTGCCACCATGCCTGATTTATTGATAAATTTTTCTCTTTCTTTTTTTTTTTTTTTTTTGGCGGTACTGAGGATTGAACTCGGGTCCTTGTGCTTCCAAGGTAGGTGCAGTACCACTTGAGCCAAATCCCTGGCCTGATAAAATTTTTAATTTTCACTGGTAAAATTGAAGTTAGAAACATGCTTTATGTTCCAGAGGGATTTAGATCCCACAGTTAAGGTAGAAATGTTAATTTATTCAATCCAAGGTACCAAAAAGAAATGCCAATTTAATCCTGTGGTCATTTGGTCTCATTATTTTTTTCATAAAATGAGAACAAATATTAACCTTGTACATTGAAAAACAAGTAAATATTTTTTGGAAAAATATTGTATGCATAATTTTTGCCTTGTATACTGACTTCTCAGTTTTAATTAAATACATGTTATAGATGATGTTTTGTTCAGCATACTTGGGCCACTAAATTTTTAATAGAATTAATAATATGTCTCTAGAAAAAGAAGTTTTTCTCAAGCTCATACCATATGTTCTACTAGAGGTCTCTAAGCATAATTTAGATAACCTTGCCTTGTGGTAAATTCATTGAATGTGAAATCTAGAAAAGGTTTTGGGAATCAACTCACAAAATACCTCCCTCCCTTTTTGGAAGAGGGAAAAATATTTAAAATTATGCAAAACTATATATGATTACCTTTGTTTTAACATTTGTGCTGGATATTTTGGGGATGGGGATATTAAATATGGAATTGATGGATTTATTTTGGGTTAGTTTTAATTTCTCCAATGTATGCTTTATTTTACTTTTCTAAATTTTTTAGGTTATAAAAATACTATTATTATAAAAGTTTTAAACCGTGTATCAAAGAAGGCAAAAGCTTCTCTGTCCCTCTACCTCAGATCACTAGCATTAACATTTTGAGGAGCATTTTTATGCATGCTCGTGTGTGTGTGTGTGTGTGTGTGTGTGTGTGTGTGTTCAAACCATCCTGCTTCTTCCCCTGATGGATACTTTCTGTACTATGGTTTTGTAATACAGATGCATAATGTTTTATTTAACAAGTTACTGTTGGTGAATAGATCATTTAGAATTTTTCTGTTATAAATATGGTGCAGTTAAGACCCTTACATGTGAGTGTTTGCATGTTTAACTAGGTAAGTCCTTATTCTGCAGAGAATCACAACACTTTAATATATGCTCAGCTCTGTACAGGACCATTAGCTTTATACTTTCATGAAAAAGTGTCTGAGATTATCGTATACTTCACAGTCTCCCAATGCTACATTTTGTTGATTTTTTTTTTTGCCCATCTGATAGATCACACATATTATCTTATGTGAAGTTGAATTTCCAGATGTTGAATAGTGATTTATTTTTACATTACTGTAAATTTGGTTTTGATGATATTTGTCTGTTTTTCTCTTGGAATGTTGATCTCTTTCTTACATATTTATTGGTAGCTTTTATATAGTAAAGCTATTAGCTTTTTTTTTTTTTTTTTTTTTTTTTTGAGACAGGGTCTCGCTTTGTAGTTCAGGCTGGCCCTGAGCTCACTATGTAGCCCAGGCAAGCTGCCGCGAACTCAGCAATCCTCTTGTCTCTGCCTCCCGAGTGCTGGGATGACAGGCGTGAGCCACCACGCCCGGCACATTGTGGTATGTGGCGGCGTTGATTGCTGGTGGGC
>PVIC010049407.1:0-13164 GCA_004025085.1 Thryonomys swinderianus | reverse complement strand
AAGGTCAAGGACCAGAAATACAATATACTCACAAATACAATCATTCTGATGTCAGAAACATGGCTAATTCTTCCTTGATAAAATAAGTATTGGGACCAGGCGGCTGCTCTCTCCGTAAGGACTTGTTCACCAATTATACAGAATTCAGCAACAGGAAAGCGTCAAGCCACAGTCCTCCTGACTGGCTGGGCTCTTGGCCCCTCTCTGCCCAGCCATGGGACCCAGGCAAGATGAAACAGGAGAGGGTGCAATTCTTTCTAGACACCATGAGCTCTCAGGTCAGTGCATGCCTTTGTGGGAGCCTAACAAATAACCCCTACTAGCTTTATTTACCTGTTAAACAAAAGTTCATTGTTTTTCCCATGGTAAAAGCAATATACTCTCTATAAGGAAACCAGCTGCTTTCTAAATAAAAGCAAATTCAGATCCTCCCAGAGCTGCCCAAGGAGGAATAGTTGTGTGTGCATATGCACATATGCAGTAGGAGGTACTGCAGGGAGGTGAGGAGGGCCAGGCTGGCGAGGACAGCGCAATAAAGTGTTAAAATACAATGCAGGTTTACAAGGCTCAGTACCTGTTCTCCAGCCTGAGGGCCCTTGTGACGCTGCCCTCGGGCCTGGCTCCTATTGCAGCCAGGAGAGAGGTGGAACCCAGTCTTCATCCTCCAAGATGGGCAGCCAGGCGAGAGCTCAGGTTAGGAGCTAGCTCACTATCCCTTCCCAAGTCTTTGTCTCAGTAAGGCCACCATTTCCAGTTTTCAGGAGCCTGGCATTAAATCTGGTAAGGGAACCGACAAATATCAAAACTACTCGCGGAGTGAGGTGGCAATGATCTTCCTCAGTAATTATGAATACAGAGGTATTCATAAGTTTATTTCTTTATACTATTTTTCTATATTTCTATTTGTTTGATATACTTAATCTAATGACCTATATACTATGTAGACATTTTTCATCTGTTTTAATTAAGCTAAAGTAACCAAAATGGCATGCGTAAATATAAATCCATTTTCATAAACAGGCATATATATGCATACTTAAATTTAAAAGACTGGGAGAAATCAAACCAAAATACAAGTATGATTATCTCTTGATGTGATAGTGTAGATTATTTTATTTCAATTTTTGTTATTTACATTCTCCACGATGAATATGGTTTCACTGTTGTGAAAAGAAGAAGGCATTATTGCATAATTTTTAATGGCTCTCTGGTCAAGGATGTAGTTGATAAGTTTATTTTTATTTATTTATTTATTTTTTTTTGCTTTTTGAGACAGGGTCTCGCTTTGTAGTTCAGGCTGGCCCTGAGCTCACTATGGTGCCCAGGCAAGCCACTGCGAACTCAGCAATCCTCCTGTCTCTGCCTCCCGAGTGCTGGGATTACAGGCGTGAGCCACCATGCCTGGCATTGTGGTATGCCGTGTTGACTGTTGGTGGGCGTGAGTCTCCACGCCCAGCATTATATGTGGTTACCGGGGATCGAACTCAGGTCCTTGCACTCGCGAGGCAGGCGCCGGAACCACTGAACTAACCCTCCGGCCCGATAAGTTTACTTAATTATTTCTCCCCACATTGCTGAAGTTGCCTCAGGTAGAAAGACACGTTCTCAGTAGGATCAATCTAACTCAGCAGGAGCCTAAGGTGGGTTCCTAGAGGAGCGGCCAGCTCAGCTGAAAGGTCTGAACACTGCCGAGTGCTCCAGCAGGTTCCTGACCGCCTGTTCTCGCTTACAACAAACATAGCTCTTATGTTTCTCTCTGTCTCTGTCTCTGTCTGCCCCGTTCTGTCTCTCCATCTCTCTCTATCTCTCTGCATCTATCTCCTTGCTAGACTTACATGCTTTCACTGTCCCTGCCACCTTCCTGCACTCATCACTGTGTCCTTCCTGTCCCACTTCTCCCCTCATTTCCCTTGTCGATGCCTCCAGACACCTGGGGCTGGGACTTCTCCATGGCCATGCTTCCTCCCAGTTCCTGCCAATGACATGGAGCTATTATTAGCTTCCCAACTTCCATTTCCGTTGTCTTGAAATTTAGGACATTAGGAGAGCAGTAACAAGCATGCTAAAGTGTCAGGACCATGGCTTCTGCCCTGAGGGGTTGTCACAAACAATAAATGCTTACTCTGCTGACACTATGAATAGCCTTAACAAAAATTCATAAACCTAAGGTCATTTCCACACTTTTGATGATATTTCTTTGATGTCTTAAATATAGCGTAGAGTTTTCCATGCCTATCTAGATAGGCAGCCATAAAAGATGGTGGGTTATTTTTAAGTGCATGTGATTTAGAAACTGCTGCAGATGTAAAGACTCTACTCGTGCCTTCACTCATTGCCTGAAGGCGTTAGCCAAACTGTCCTAAAGAAAACATGAGCTTCAGACTTTGACTTAAGCCGATATTCTCACTGTCGAATGTTGGTGACCTGAGCCAGGGGTCCCTTTGCTCTTGCTCATTTTATGTAACAGCCCCTGTTCTATACATTTCCTTTTATAATCTATTTGAAGCTGTTACTTTAGTCACATTCATAGAATCTCATCTATCAAAGACCTTTTTTAAAAAAATTGAGGTGAAATTCATATAACATAAAATTAACCGTCTTAAAGTGAACATTTCAGGGGTCTTTTGTACATCCACAGTGTTGTGCAATGTCTACTTCTATCCACCTCCAAAACACTTTCATCACTCCGAAAAGAAACCCTGTACCCACTAAGTAGTCAGTTCTCTTTTCTTCTTCTTCAAGCCTCTGGCAACCAACAGTCGATTTCCTGTCCCTTATGGTTTGGTCTTTTGTGGATGCTGCACATAGGTGGAATTATGCATTTGCCCTGTTATGGCTGGCTATCTTTCAGATAGCATAACATTTTGTGGCATCCATTATTTCATTCTTACTATGACTGGATAATATTCATGGAATTCATATACTACAGTGTGGTCATCCATTCATTCATTGCTGGGCAGTGGCTTCTAGAAGAATGCTGTGAAGCAAGCTGGCTGCTACTATGGGGGATGGTGGGTACCGTAGCAAACTGGGCAGCACATAGTACTGAGCATGGGATGAGGTGAGAAGCGAGAAGCAGCTCAGCTGCAGTTGTTTTCCTAGAGAAAATTCTAGTCTTTTGGTTTTTCAAGAATTCCAAAAATCCATATTTTACATGCAGTCTTCTAAAACTGCTGGCTAATTCATACTTGTTTACTCTGTACAAGTTAAGACAAAAGGTTTAACCTTGTAGATACTAAATTTACAAGGTCCCTTTAGCTGTTTTGGAGCTTAGAATTTTGAGTTTCATCCTTTCACAAAATGGAAAATCACTGTCACAAAGGATACTTTTTGTATTCTCCAGCTTTAGGGCAAGATGAAATTAGTCATCAAGAGTTATCTAATAGGATTCTTTTAGTTGTCACAAACCACCTGAAGCAATGGTTTATAATGGAACCTGCCAATTGGATATTGCATTTCGGTGGACTGTTTGCCCACAGAGATTGATACTGGCTTATAAATCCAGAAGTGCTTAGTAATTGAATCAAGACGAAGTGTTCTATAGTAGTTGTAAATCTAGTCTTCACATGGTGTCACTGAACAAAACAGTGTACACTCTATAAAATGGTATTTTATTTGAAAAATAATGAAACATTATGTTCATTTTAGAAATGTGAAAAATAAAAAAATTAAGACTATTATAATCACTCATAATCCTTCTGCTCAAAGATAATATCAACATTTGGGTATATTTTCTTTTAGACTTTTTCTCCAGACACAGATTAATTTTTATAGATATGTCTCATCTCAAAGTAATTTGAGATTTTTAAAGAACTTCATTATAATGTTAATATATACTCAAATTGTGGAAGTTCAATTCAACTCTGTTCAAAGCTGTTTAAAATGATTTTCATGGTTTCAGATGAGATAGTAAAAGGATTTTTTAAACTACTTGATGTGGGACTTTCCTTGTTTTCCTTTCTTCTTAACCATACAAAATCAATCTAGATATTGTTTAAAAATAGGTACATGTAATAAAATCAAAGAATAGCAAAGGCTAAATTTCCCATAATTTAGGCTACTGATTACCTCTGGGGAGACACACTGGAAAGCCTCAAATGCTTTAGAAAATTCTTTTTCTTAGGTGACCTGAAGAGCAAATACGTATGAGTCTTTAAATTATCTATATGCAAAATATTTTTGTGTGTATAGTAGATATCACAATAAACAAACTTAATGAGCTTCATCCATTATTCATAACACAAGCCATTTCTAATAATTCTTTTTTTTTTCCTAAGAACAATTGGAAGTAACTTTCTTCCTCCACTAGATTGTGACTTATACAATGACAGAAGCCTACTCTGGTAGCCCCTGCTCACTCCTTCCCGTGTCCATTGCTCACTGTTTCTGTCCCAACAATGAGCAGTGCAGGCTGCTGGTCCTTCCAGTAGTGAGTGAGTCCAGTGGGGCACAAGGTGTACATTGGCCCTGGCCCACTGAATCTAAGATGGAAAGGACCTGGTTCCGGTGTGAGAACAAAAGAGGCTTTCAGTTCCCCAGACCTCAGACCCCAGACCCAGTGCTCAGGTCACAAGTGAGACTTTCACGGCCCTTTAAAATAAGTCATACCCACCATGAGTATGAGAAAAGGGCATCTTTCTGCCAACACCCCAGGTCTGCTGTGGCCACTGTCCCTTTCTTCTTTGCTTTCAGGTTATTTTTGTTTTGTTTTGTTTTTTAGTTGTTTAGTTTTTTGAGATAGGGTCTTGCTTTATAGTTCAGGCTGGCCCTGAACTTACTATGTAGCCCAGGCTGGCCTCGAACTCATGGCACTCCTCCTGCCTCTGCCTCCCAAAAGCTGGGATTACAGGAGTGAGCCACCATACCCGGCTCCTGTTTTTTGATTAAAATAAATTTTGAGATGATCTCGATAGCCCTAAGTTTTACTCATGGTTCTGCAAAATAAAAGTAACTCAGAAATGATCCAGGATTTGGCGTGCAATACAAAGTCTGCGGGAGGGCTTTTCCTGTGTGTAAGCAAGCCCCACTGAAGGTGAGGTGTTTTGTGGCGCCCCGTTTGTTTTCTCCGGCCACTTGAAGATTACAAGGACTGTTGAAACAAAAGCAAATCTACCAAAACCTAAGCCAGGCTGGACATTTAGCTAGTGGTTCCAGCACCTGCCTAGCAAGCACAAGGTCCCTAGTTCGATCCCCAGTAACCACATACAACAATACCAGGTGTGGTGACTCGCACCCACCAGCAATCAGTACCACACACCATAATGCCAGGCATGGTGGCTCATGCCTGTAATCCCAGCACTCAGGAGGCAGAGACAGGAGGATTGCTGAGTTTGAGGCTTGCCTGGGCTACACAGTGATCTCAGGGCCAGCCTGAGCTACCAGACGAGACTCTGTCTCAAAAACACACACACACACACACACACACACACACACACAGAACCCTTGGCTGCTTAGGTTTCCATGTAGCCCTGATGTCTGCTTTTGTTACTTTCATCCATTCCTCTTCTCCTGCACAGGATTCTCTATCTGTTCGGGTGTATCCCTCATGGAACTTTATTTAGTCAAAGCAGCTAACCATTACCGGTACAGAGGAAAGTATCGGACCTACAGCCCACTCAGATGATGAGGAGACTTTATTCCACTGTGGAACAGATTTCTGGCAGTCCTTCTTCACTCACAGGTGCCCACTAACCCGAGCTGCCCCAAGCAACCAAATTGCAGTCAACAGCAAATTTGTCTTAAGGTAAACTGAGGCAGAAGAAATAGGTACAGAATCTGCACCCTTGCACTGTTCTGAGCCTCAAAATGTCCTGCTTCTCAGGCTGTTCAGCTATGGCCTCCCACATACGCACAGTAATGTCTCTCCTTATTGAATTTGTTGGTGCATATTGGTATTTTCTGTTGCTTTCAGCCAAAAGCATTCTACCTGGTACAAACTCAGCTGCATAATTACCCCCAAGCTCCTAAATACTGTAACTAGTTCTTTATTAGTCAGAGTGTGAGCTGAAAGAAACAATACTTTTGCTATTGGTATTTTTTTAAAAAGGAAAATCATAATAAACAAAAGCAGACTAGAAGTTTAGTTTTAAGAAATTCAGCAACAGGGTGAGTGTTAGTATGTGTAACTTACCACTCAATAGACCTGACTTTAAAAATAAGTGTTGACCTGTAATCCCAGCACTCGGGAGGCAGAGAGAGGAGGATTGCTGAGTTCGCGGCGGCTTGCCTGGGCACCATAGTGAGCTCAGGGCCAGCCTGAACTACAAAGTGAGACCCTGTTTCCAAAAAGCTAAATAAATAAATAAATAAGTGTTGAAATATCACCACCAATAAAACACATCAATGTATAGTTAGGATCATGATTAATTGCTAAATAATAACATCAAAGACCTGCGATCCTTTTTTTATCAGGATTGTGGCTTCTTTGTGTGTTTGATTCAGCCTATGCAGTTGGGACAAGACCTAAAGTCCCAGTGAGCAAACGAGGATTCTGTTAGCTGGAATGAAGAGGGAGAGGAGCGCTGGCTCTTACGGAGGCAGAGTAGGCCGCTGCCACCGTCAGCCCGGACTCCAGCCTCCTAATGCTGCGCGTTTATCTCCAGTACTTTGCCTGAGGAAGACGCCCATTATTACCACCGTACAAAGAACTCAAATCACAAGAAAAAAGCAAGACATAGTACACTTAAAAGAGACAAGCTAAATAGTGTGGAATCCCAGAAAATAGCACCATAAATTTGTGTTACAGACCAAGGAGTTGTCATACACACTAAGCATAGAGTCATCTAAAACTTTTTAAACAGAAGTTCAACTGATAACTCCCCTCAGATCTTCATTTCAGCGTTTCAGAGGCCCAACCTTTCTTCCTGAAATCAACTGTCTCTTGTAAACATGTGTAACTCCCTAAAATACCCACAGTACAGATAAAAATCTTATTTATTTGGGTTACTTATTCAAATTAAGAATAAACCTGCAGGTTATAACATGAACACCAGCAGGGACCAAGAATAAAGTTCAACCAGAAACAATCTCAACAAATGTTATGCTCAGAGAAAGAAGTCCAAAACAAGAAAAATATGCATACTGTATAAATCTTATCTGTAGCCCAAGAACAGACAGAATTAATTCACGATGATAGTAATCAGGACAGTTGGTGACTTGACTGCAAGAGGGCAGAAGAACGTCTGGGCAAACAGAGACGTTCTGCGCTTTTTTCTGAGTGCTGGTTTCATGGGTGCATACAATCACGAAAAGTTTATCAAACTGAATTCGACAGCATACAAGAAGCCTGCATTTAAGATGATGTTA
This sequence comes from Thryonomys swinderianus, assembly GCA_004025085.1. NCBI lineage: Eukaryota > Metazoa > Chordata > Mammalia > Rodentia > Thryonomyidae > Thryonomys > Thryonomys swinderianus. Next base: position 5,859 of record PVIC010049407.1, on the reverse strand, counting down.
ATTATATCATTAAACACACTTTAAAAAATAATATATTGGTACCTTCAGCAACAACTTTTTTTTTTTTTTTTTTTTTGAGACAGGGTCTCGCTTTGTAGTTCAGGCTGGCCCTGAGCTCACTATGAAGCCCAGGCAAGCCTGGAACTCAGCAATCCTCCCGTCTCTGCCTCCCGAGTGCTGGGATGACAGGCGTGAGCCACCATGCCCGGCGCTGTGGTATGCAGTGTTGATTGTTGGAGGGTGTGTCTCCACGCCCAGCATTATATGTGGTTATCGGGGATCGAACTCAGGACCTTGCACTTGCGAGGCAGGCGCCGGAACCACTGAGCTAACCTTCCAGCCCCTTCAGCAACAACTTTAATGGCCATCAAGAGATGCCACTAGTTATGGTACATTCGTCCACTGAAATACCACACAGTTTTAAAACAGAGTGAGAGTTGGGTGTGGTGGTACACACCAGCAATTCCAGCTTCTCAGGAGCCTGGGGCAGGAGGATAACAATTTGGAGCTCAGCCTTGATAATTTACAGTAGCCACTGAGGAAGATTCTGTCTCAAAAAAATAAAAAGGGCTTGGGATGTAGTTTAACATTCCCTGCGTTCGATTCCCAGTACTACCAAAAATAAATAAAAGAGGGGGTTGGAGATTTAGCTCAGTGGCTCCGGCGCCTGCCTAGCAAGCTCAAGGTCCCTGGTTCGATCCCTAGTAATCACATATAATAATAACAGGCGTGGTGACTCACGCCCACCACCAATCAGTACCACAAACCATAGTCACGGGCGTGGTGGCTCACACCTGTAATCCCGGCACTCGGTAGGCTGAAGCAGGAGGATTGCTGAGTTCGAGGCTTGCCTAGGATACATACTGAGCTCAGGGTCACTCTGAACTAAAAAGCAAGACCCAGTCTCAGAAAGGAAGGAAGGAAGGAGGGAAGGAAGGAAGGAAGGAAAGTAGGAAAGGAAGTTTAAAATATAATATGTGTAATAGTATGAAGAATCAGCTGTCATATTTTTAAAAAAATAATAAAAAGAGGGCCAGGGATTTAGCTCAAGTGGTACACACCTACTTGGAAACACAAAGGCCTGAGTTTGATCCCAGATACCACAAAAAAATAAATAAATAAATAAATTTAAAAAATATAAAGGGGAGGAATAGAATACATCAAGATGTACATGTTTCTATATTTACAAAGAGTCATTAGACAAGTGGTTGTCTCTGGGGCAGAAGCATAGGGTGGAAGAAGGGGATGTGAAATAAAAGGGTCTTTTTTATGTATTTTTTTGAAAGAAAAATCAACACTAATGTGTTATTTTGGAGTACGGCTTAGTCTCAATCACAAGTGTTTAACTTACCAGTGCAGGTTACTGGGTATCATGATGACCTCTCAGGTCAGACCTCCTGGAGTTTTCTGTTGGATTGCGCTCATGACTGCCCTGACGTGGTCAATTTGATTAATATCATGTCCAGAGCTGCAGAAAGTCATTCTCTACCATTTTCCAGGTGGTTTTATATCATTTCAGATAAAAGTTACTGACTTTTTTTTTTTTTTTTTCAGACGGGGTCTCACTTTGTAGTTCAGGCTGGCCCAGAGCTCACTATGTAGCCCAGGCAAGCCTCACACTCAGCAATCCTCCTGCCTCTGCCTCCTGAGTGCTGGGATGACAGGCATGAGCCACCACGCCCGGCAAAGTTATTGACCTTTTCCACCTTGGTCTGGTATTTTGAAGGATCTAAGTCATGGGTGTACCAGTTGGCCAGGCAGCTGGGGGAAGGAATGTCCAGTGTGTTTGAGCAAACATAGGCTTATAAAACAAACTCGCTGTGAGTCTTGGGGGTTTTGTTTTGTTAAAAGAATATTTATTTGATAAAAGTTAGCTTTTCTTTCTCTGGAGTGACAGATCCTCTTCATTCTGAACATAAAGGTCTCTTTCATCTCAAAACCAGCTCTTGGTAACTAATGGAAGCCGTGAATAGAAACAACCACCAATTAGGAGCTATTGGACAGTTGCGTACTTTCTGCACAGCACGCGTGACCTTCGGTGTTGCTGCTGGGCCAGCGTGTTTGACAAGGGCTCATTTCTTTGTATATTTCTGGACTGTTTGATTATGTTATCATAGACATACATATTACCTGTTTAAATTACTTAAATTGGAAGGAGTAAAAGCCCAGAGTAAACAGAGAGTTGAGAGAGAAATGCAGTTTGCCATGATTCAAATGGGCAGACTTTGGCCCTGCATGAGCTTCACCCATGTCTTCTGTCAGGCAACCCTGGTCTGCACAGGTTTACCACCTGTGCTCCCCCTCTCGGTCGGTATGGACCACATCCCACAGATCTTTTTTTTTTTGCTTTTTGAGACAGGGTCTCACTTTGAGTTCAGGCTGGCCGTGAGCTCACTATGTAGCCCAGGCAAGCCTCGAACTCAGCAATCCTCCTGTCTCTACCTCCTGAGTGCTGGGATGACAGGCGCGAGCCACCACGCCCGGCATTGTGGTATGCGGTGTTGATTGTTGGTGGGCGTGTCTCCACACCCAGCATTATATGTGGTTACAGGGGATGGAACTCAGGTCCCTCCAGCCCCCCACATGAGATCTTGATCAACTCTCACTAGGCACATTGTTTATCTTCCTGGTAGACGCTCAGTAATCTTGAGAGTAGGCACCTGGTCTTATTGGAAGCTAGATAAATATTTGATCATGAAAGTAAGTAATTAATATGTGTGAAGGTTCTGTTTATCTCAATACTTGAGATAACAGCTATTTATCGTATGACAATGGCAACCCCAAACAGGTTCCAACCATTTGAGATTTTTAAAAAATTTTACTTTTATGTTTCCCTGTTATTGTATATTGATGTAATTCACTTAAAGATATATTGGCTCAAAAATTTGTAAATAGGGCCAGAGATTTAGCTCAGTGGTTCTGGCACCTGCCTCGCAAGTGCAAGGTCCTGAGTTCGATCCCGGTAACCACACAGAATGCTGGGCGTGGAGACTCACGCCCACCATCAATCAATACCACATACCACAGTGCCAGGCGTGGTGGCTCACGCCTGTCATCCCAACACGCAGGAGGCAGAGACAGGAGGATTGCTGAGTTCGAGGCTTGCCTGGGCTACATAGTGAACTCACGGCCAGCCTGAACTACAAAGTGAGACCCTGTCTCAAAAAAAAAAAAAAATTTGTAAATAAAATAAGTATAGGTCAAATCCTATTTAAAATATCCCAAAGGTTTATTATTTAAAAGTGGACCCCCCTAATTCTTTTTTAAAGTTGACACAACACTTTCATGAGAAATAGTATAATACTTTTCTCAGACCATAATTAATAGTCAGAGAATAATTAATCTGTTCCTAAACTCAAAAGTCTAGGTCATATATCTCCTAAGCAACTTCCAATTTCTTTCTTCCCTCCAGGATCTATGTGTAAATCCTACCCTACTCTCCCTTTTTATTTTTGTTATTAGATAAGGGTGAATGCAATTACTAAAGGGGCGAGGGGACGGGATTATAAAGACAAAGGCATAGCCCTAGGGTATTGGAGAAATGAGGTTTGGGTAACAAGAGGAGGAGAAAGAGTGTCCTGGGAGGAACAGGTCGCTCATCCAGGAAGCGGAGGCTGAGCAGGCTGGGGCGGGAGCTGAGGAGAGAACAGAAACTAAACACGCTTTGCGTCCTCGGAGGATCGGAAGGAGGAGGCTGCGAGGAGCTGTCCGTGAGTCAGACTCTGCCAGTCAGGCTCTGTCTGGGCCAACTGTGCAGCTCTGAGCAGTGAGGGGACTTCTGAATTTCTGCCGAGACACTCAGAGAGGGTGGTGAACCCGTGGAGGTGACGGCCACGTCTGCATTACCTGCCCGGAACAGACACATTTCTGTGGAGCTCACCACAGAAAAGTTGGCTCTTTGATGACTTCTGGTGTTCTTCCAAGAGTTTGGCTGTGGTCGTGTTTTGTTTGTTTCCTGCTGTCCTGTTTGTTTACCGTACCTGTGCATGCGGGAGTTGGTCGGAAGCACTCTGGCGCCCTGCTGCCTCTGCAGGGAAGGAGCTTCCCCAAGATGGCTGCCGATCCCCTTTCCAAAGCTGGCTGGTTCCACCTTCACTTTGCCCTCTCACAGGTCTGGGGTGGGGGAACCAGCCAGTAGTTATTTCTCTTGTTTACTTTCTGTCTCCTCGCTGAAAAGTGAGCTCTGTGAGGCAGGGACGCTATTTTGTGGACTGCTCTGTATACCCCTGGCAACCAGTACAGTGCCTGGCACGTAGCAGGCACTCATCAAATACTTGTGGGTTGAATGAAAGCATTGGCTGTGAGTCTGTCTTGTTCTCTTGCAGGAATGGCAGGACTCAGGGCACCAGGAAGAGGAGAGTGACAAGTGGTGTACTAGACTTTTTCCGTAAGAGTTAAGAGCAACAGCTCCTTACTGAGGACTGACCTAAGCCAATGTGGTCATTCAACTTATTCTAGAAGTATGAATCACCTCTTGGTGATTGAATTGAATAAAGGCAGCAAATTCCACCCTCTACCTAGTAAGGTAGTGTGTTACACAGAGAGCATTCCTGCCCCAATAAGTGTAAACACTTATTACCAGATAGACACAAAATCAGTCATGCAGTCTGTTCTTGTAAGCTCAAAAAAGCCCACTCGTTCTCCCCATGCCTTCGGACCACACCTTGTGTGAGAAACCCTCTCTGAGGCTTTCCCTGGCGTTCTGACTGGTGGACCAGCCAGTGTTCCCAGCCAGATCCCTCCGTGAACACAGAGGCTGCCACAAGACCAACAGCTCAGCCCGGAAATGCGGCTCTGAGGTACCAGATGCTCACCCCTCCCCGCAGGGAAGCCGGCCTGTAAAACAGTCTAGCCAATGACATATCATACCTGTGATGACACTGATGTCACCAGTGGGGATGCTTTGTTCTATATTCTTTACACCACTTAATGAGCCTTCCTGTGTATCTTACGCTAATGGCATTTGAGATGCTTAAACAGCTACTTTTGCAGTGTGCATTCCTGCGCAGCTTCTTTATATACTACACCCCCCTTGTCTACCCCTGTCAAGTGAGCACAAAGTTAATTTACGCCCATGCAGAGACCTAGTCTGAGGGACTGTAGGTGACCACGTGGATGTGTAGCAGTTCTCACCACCTTTCCGGAGTAAGAGGACAAAGAGAAAATGCCTCTTTCGAAGCATTACAGTGCTCAGCCTTGTTCAAGGAGCAACACATTCACTTAACCTTTGCTACAACGCCACTGTGATTATCCCAGTTTTACAGATGTGGAAGCCAAAGCCCAGGACAGTGAGGTAGTCAGACATTCAAGGTCATGCTGACAGTAAGGAGTCTGGACCGAGATTCAAACATGCAGCTGAGTTGTGGATCCAGGCTCAAAACTCCTGCATCCAGACACATTTGTTTCTGAAAAGAAAAATCACTGAAATATTACCAGTATCCTGAGCCCAAATCCTCCCCCGTCCTGTCCTATGTTTTTTTAATTGAATTCTTTATTGGTACAATTTATATATATCTCACAATCACACGTAACATTGGGGAATTTGTACCAATATATGACACAGTCAATTCTCATTTTTACCCACATCCCCACCCACCCACACCTCCCCACCCCCTACATACATGCTCTTTTATTTTCTTGCAGGATCATATTTATTCCTCCCCTCATTACATCCCCACACCAAATTTCCTTTGGAAATTTCCCATTCTACAAAGACTGTCATACTTTCTAGGAATCAACCTAACAAAGGAAGCGAAAGACCTCTACTCTGAAAACTATAGGACTCTGAAAAATGAGATAGAAAAGGAAATCAGAAAGTGGAAAGATATCCCTTGTTCCTGGGTCGGGAGAACCAACATC
>PVIC010049406.1:0-13170 GCA_004025085.1 Thryonomys swinderianus | reverse complement strand
GCCCAGCAAATCCTTTTTCAAACAGAAGGAGAAGGCAGGATGTAGCTCAGTGAGCAGGTCCAGGGTGCAGCCCCAATACCACAAAGAAAGTAGTAGGTTGTTGTTGGGGTACACATGCCTGTGTTTGGAAGTGCACACGTATGTGTGTGGATGCCTCGTGTGGTGATGTCTTGGGTGTGGTAGCATGGCTGTAGTCATGTGATTGTGTGGGGCTGTGTTTCCATGTCTAGTGTGTGTGTGGCAAGTGACCGTGGTTTGGGTGTGGTTGTGAGTTCATGTGTCCGTGTGCTTGCTTCCATACATGTGTGTGTCTAAGAGATGGGTGGCTGTATGGCCAAGTGTGCCTGTTTGTGTGAATGTTGTGTGTCCAAAGGTCCATGTTCACAAATGCGTGTGCATGTGTGTAAGCGGGCTTGGCTGAGCTCCCCTCCCCTGCAGACCTCCTGGCACAGAAGGGGGCGCCCAGCTGCCGGGGACCTCCGACTCCCCACAGGTTCAGGAACTCCCCAGCTAATGAATATTCATGAGGGGGCTGGCACCCACTGCTAACAGCTGCGCCTCCCTGCGCCCCTCCCTCTGCCTCACCGGCTGTAGCCGGAGAGGGGGTTGTCAGCCTCAGTCTGTCCCTGCCTCCCAGATCGGGGCCAGGGTATCCTAGGGACAGTCATGGGGGCCATGTCAGCATGACTGGCTGCTTGTTGGGACGGCTACAGGGCTGTCTCAATGTTGTGACAGGCGCTGGCGAGAGCAACTGTTGTGTGACAGGATGTCCTTGTAACTGTGGCTGCTGCTGTCGCCCACCGTTCTGTTGTAGCTCTGTCCGGGGACTATGGGTGTTGTGTAGCAGTGTGAGTGACACGGGGGCCTGTCACCTGCAAGAGAAGCGGCCATGAGCACGCGCTGGCAGAGGCACTTGCGATGGTGGTCTGTGCCCACCGGGGCGCCTGTGACAGCTGGGGCGTGTTGTATTAGGGAAGTGACTGGGTTTGGTTCACACCATCGCCGGGGACAGCTGTGTGCCACACTCCGGGGAGGCAGCACTCAGGACTGCGTCTCCTTGTGACCGAGTGGGGCAGTGAGTGGCCGTGTGGCCGACCCGATGGAGGGTGTGCAGACTGTCAGCATGCTCTGTCGGCCGGCGTGACAGGGAGGCGGTGTGGAGGCAGGGGGTCGGCTGACTGTGGGGCCGAGGAACGTCACCCAGCATGGTGAAGGGTGTGATGCTATCTCTGTAAGTGACAGTGTGGCTGAGTGTGAGGCAGTAGGTGACACTGTCTCCGTGTGGAGCGACAATGTGACAAGGGCTGTATTTGATGCCATGTGGCTCGTGCCAGGGACCACCTGCCCCTGACACCCAGGTCACCGGAAACCCCGGCTGGCGCGAGGGAAGTCTGAGACTGTCTACGAGTGTCCTCCCGGGACACACATGGTCACTGACTGAGATGGGACACAGGTGATCTGGGGCACAGGCTGGGTTTGGGGATGTACTGAAAGCAAGGTGGCCCTGGCACACGTGGCCCGGCCAGGGACTCGGCGTGGCTGCCTCGGCCCCTCCAGTCCCCTCACAGGGCGTGGCTGCACACAGAGGCCCCATTCAGGAGTGAGGGCCAGGTTTCCAGGGCGGGTGGGTCTGTGGCTGGCTGCAGATGAAATGTTTCCCCGGCCCTGGAGTGGCTGCCACGCAGGCCCTGGCTGGGTGGAGCGGCCTGGTGTGCGTGTGCATACGTGTGTACATGTGTGCGTGAGATCTGTGTGCAGCTGTTGATGGCTCTGCACATCTGTCTTTGTGTTAGGGATGTTTATATGCATCTGTGGGTGTAGGTGTGAGCCGCAGTCCGTGTCTGTGACAGTGTGTGACAGCCCTCTGTGTGTGCTAGAGATGGAGCCCGGGACCTCACCCGTGCCTGGCAGGTACTCTCTCTGGGCTGTACCCCAGAGTAGGTGCCTTTGTGGGGTCTTCTGTGTGCTGTGTGGTAGGTGACACTAGAACAGCCACGTGTCAGATTCAGTGGGTCACTATCATCCTCCATGACACTGTACCCGGGTGAGTCTGTGTACTGTGGGGCTCTGCGAGTCCACGAGACTGTGTCTGTGTTTGTGGGTGTCCTGGCGACTTGGTGAGTTATCTGAGCACATGTGGTCTCAGGGGGATGGAAGGACTGTGTGTGTGTGCGTGTGTGTGTGTGTGTGAAACCAGACAGCACCAGGAAGAGCTGCAGGGTCTCTGTGGCTATTCTGCAAGGGTGTGCCATGGCCCCAGGGGCCCTGTGTCTCTGTGTGACTTTGGACCCTGTAAAGGAGGAAGAAGAGGAAGGATGAGAGAGGAGGTGGGAGGGAGAGATGGGAAAGAGGAAAAGGGGTGGAGGAGAAGAGGCCCCGGGGGCCGTGTTTCCAGGTGTCCGCCCATGCCTGTGTGCTCTGTGCCTGTGGGTGAATGTGACGGTAGGCGTCCTGTGCCTGTACCCACATGTGTCCCGTGGGGCCGTGGGCGTGTCACCAGGTGTACCTTAGAGGTACACACCCACAGCTGCTCTGGTCAGCCCCACTTCGGAACCCCAGCCCGAGAACCCCAGGCTCAGGCGCAAGGGGCCGACTGTGACTGCCGCGGCTACCCAGGCAGCACGAGTCCTGTCCTGCCGAGAGGACCCGGAGTGCCTTGATCCTGGGCTGGCAGCGCCAGAGCCTGAATCCTGGCTTCTCCTGTATGCCAGGTGCTGCCCACCTCCCCCGGAGGCCGGTGCTGCCAGCCCCGCCTTCTATGGCCCAGGTTGTAGCTGCCAGAGCCCAGATGTTCCAGCCCCCTCCTGTGCCCTGGCATCCTGGCCAGGCAGTGCCATGCCTGCTTCCCGTGCCTCCCTCCTCCCCCACACACCTGCATGGGAAGAACACACCTGCTGCCAGCGTGGCCAGGTGGGCAGCCGGCAGGGAGGAATGTGGGGGATTCCAGCTGTGGCATTCCAGCTGTGCCCAGCCCCTTTGCAGCACCCACCTCCTCCTCAGCTCCTCCAAGACCAGGTGCACCCTAAGATCCGGGCTGTGGGGCTGGAGGGGCAAGGAGTCCTTCTGAGCAGCCGCTTAGCCTCCCATAAACTCGGCTGCTGGCAGCTATGGAGAGAAGGCAGATTGTGTGTGTGTGTGTGTGTGTGCACGTGTGCGCACATGTGTGTGTGTACACACACAGAGGGTATGGCACGAGCACATATATACACATGGAAGTGTGGGTGTTATATATGTGAAGGGAAGGATGTGTTGAGTGCCAAGGGAGAGGTGTTGTGTGAGTGTGAACAAAGAATAGATACCATGCACAAGTGAAAGGTATATACTGTGTAAGATGGTATGCTGTGTATTGGTATGGAAGGACAGGATTTGTGTGTGAGAGAGTAAAAGGGTGGGGCTGGGGATTTAGCTCAGTGGTTCCAGCGTCTGCCTGGAAGCACAAGGTCCCTGGTTCGATGCCCTGTAACCACATACAACACTGGGTGTGGTGACTCACGCCCACCAGCAGTCAATACCACACACCACAGTGTTGGGCGTGGTAGCTCACGCCTGTCATCCCAGCACTCAGGAGGCAGAGGCAGGAGGATTGCTGAGTTTGAGGCTTGCCTGGACCACATAGTGAGCTCAGGGCCAGCCTGAACTACAAAGTGAGCCCAAAAAAGAGTAAAAGGATGGGTGTTGTGGTGTGTTTATGTGTGGAATGAAGGATGGGCATTGTGCATACAAATGAAAAGATAAGCATTGTATATATGTGAATGAAAAGTTGATACTGAGTGAAGGATGGTGTATGGTGGAGTGAAGGGTATGTGTTGTGTGTGTAAATGAAGAGATGTGAATGAAGGGTGGTGTTGTGTGTGAATGAAGAACAGCATTGTGTGTGTAAGTGAAGGATAGGTGTTGTGTTGTGTGAACGAAGAACAGTCTATGAACGAAGGAGGGTGCTGTGTGTGAGTTAAGCATGCGTGTTGTGTGTGTAAATGAAGGGTAGGTGCTTGTGAACAGGAGATGGTGAGTGCTGGGAGCCATGTATGTGAATGAGGGATGGTGTTGGATGTGTGAAAAAAGGGATGATGATGTGTGTGTGTGAGTGAAGAGTGGGTGCCATGTGTGGGTGTGTAAGCATGGACACATGGTAGGATGGCGTGAGTGTGCATGCCTGGAGGACAGGATGTACAACATGGCTGGCCGGGTGCCATGTGGAAGATCTGAGATGTCGCCCATCTGGGGTAAAGGTGGGTAAGGAGACAGCCCAGAAGGCTGGGGCAGGGGCTGCTAGCTAGGGGTGGGGTGTCAGAGCAGGGGCTTCTGGGAGGTTTGCCAAAGGGCAGGCTGCTCCACTGGCCCAGAGTCCAGCCCCTAGTTCCCTGAGAGATTCCAAACACCCTAAAACTTCCACCTCCACCTTCCTTGCCCCGTGGCCTTTCCCGTAGCTCCCATTGTAATCTCTGGGCCCAATGCCCTTTACAGACCCCTCCCCAGCCATCCAAGTCCCCTGTGCCCTCTGTCTCCAGCCCTCACCATCCCACCTATCTCTAGTTCCTTCACATGGCACAGCCTCTCCTGGGCTCCCAAGAACCCACACCTTTCACTGCTGTCCGCCTCTAGGCCCAAAGCCCACCCCAGGCCCTCAGCCGGCTGGGCCCCAAGTCCCTTTCCTGAGCCTTCCGGTACCCCCAACTCCTGTGTGCCTTAACCCTTCCCTAACATCCCCAGCCCCCAGCCCTCCAGTCCTTCCTTGGAGCCCCCTCCCCCTCCTCCAAGGCAGCCCTGAAACTTTAAACGGTGTTAAAAGTTTCTGTTTACGAGAAGCCCTTGAATTTTTAAGGACGTATCAATTCCCTCTGCCAAGGCCTCGCATCCTTGGTCTGCAGTGGCTGCGGGGCAGGGCAGAGGCCGGACAGTCTGTGGGATCCCACAGCAGCTAGGGACAGACTTATGCTATGTCCAGCACACAGGGAGCCCTCCCTGACCCGTGCGCACATGCACACACACGCTGACATGGGTTCACACACAGACACAGCCTCTTCCTGGTGCTCACACACACTCCTCTCACAGACACACTAGACACTCTCCATAGTGTGTGCAAACGTACGCACATTAGTCACACGTACTGATGTGGGCTGACACACAGACATAACCCACAAGGACACACAGACACTCCTCAGCACACACAGGAATGCAGCCACACACATTGGCACGGCCTGACACATGAAGACTCACACTCCCAATGCCTCATAAGGGATACATGCTTCACATACACCTACCCTCATATGCACAATCTTTTTTTTTTTTTTTTTTTTGTGACAGGGTCTCGCTTTGTAGTTCAGGCTGGCCCTGAGCTCACTATGTAGCCCAGGCAAGCTTCGAACTCAGCAATCCTCCTGTCTCTGCCTCCCGAGTGCTGGGATTACAGGTGTGAGCCACCACGCCTGGCATTGTGGTATGTGGTATTGATTGTTGGTGGGCGTGAGTCTCCACGCCCAGCATTGTATGTGGTTACTGGGGATCGAACTCAAGACCTTGCGCTTGCGCGACAGGCGCCGGAACCACTGAGCTAACCCACCAGCCCTTTTTTTTTTTTTTTTTTTTTTTTTTTTTTTTTTTTGATATAGGGTCTTGCTTTGTAGTTCAGGCTGGCCCTGGGCTCACTCTGTAGCTCAGGCAAGCCTTGAACTCAGCAATCCTCCTGCCTCTGCTTCTCGAGTGCTGGGGTGACAGGCTTCAGCCATCAAGCCTGTCACTGTGGTATGTGGTACTGATTGCTGGTGGGCATGAGCCACCATGCCCGGTAGTGTTGTATGTGGTTACCGGGATTGAACCAGGGAGCTTGTGCTTGCTAGGCAGGGGCCGGAACCACTGAGCTAAATATCTGGCCCCGTATGCACAATCTTATCACCATTCCCAATCCACAGGCCACACACAGGGAGAGATCCCACATGACACCACGGACACTTGGCACAAAGATCTGACCAGAGACCCTTTGGACCACTTGCACACTAGCCGACTTGCTCACACACACTCCAGGGTGCACAGGGACACCCGCATCACCCATTCCAGAGAGCCCCTCTCACATCCATCCACGATCACTACACATACTGACAATCTATGCCAGAAAACAACATGGGGCACACACCCACACACACATACCCCCCCAGTGGTACCCAGACACCCCTGAAGACAGCACTCCTGTCAGACTCAGACACCTGTCCTGACCCTGGCCCCGGATGATGGGGTCCTTTGCTTGTTCCTGTCATGACCCCTGGTGCACTGGCATCCAGCGTGACAGCCACTTGCCTTCCCTGACCCATGGACACCCCTGTACAGTCAGACTCATCACTCCACTTGAGGCTCCTGGACGTAAATTCCCGCAAACCTCTTAGTTGTGCCCTGAGGACACCCAAGCCTACAACCAGCTCCCAGGACCATCACCCACCACATTGCCTAGGGTGTCATGACCAGGCGCTCACCCTTAGGGACATCCACACGCATGTGTGTGTTGGATGGGCCTCCTCAGCGCTGCCACCTACTTTAGCAGATAATGCCACGCTAAGAATTGCCATAGTTCTTTGGCAGCCGGTGTCACCAGGCTGGCTGCACCTGGCCTCAGGAGAGAGCCTTGTCCTGACAGGAGCTGCCTGGGGACTCACCCAGGGAGCCCCACCCCTGCTCCAAGACCCTCAGCACCTATCTCTCCCATTCCTCTCTGCCCTGCAAACGGGAGTTGGGGCCTGCAAGAGCGTCTAGAGCTTCACCAATGAGAATATCCATGTCCCTGAGGTCCCCAGGCCATTTCCGTCCTTAGGAGGTGGCTCGTTTGTCTCCTGCTATATCTGCTTCTGTCTCTGATCAGAACTGTATGCAAGAATTCGGGGGTTGTGAGGGGGCTGTGCAGATGGCCCCACGTGCACGGCTGGGCTTCTTCACGAAAGAAGACAGGCCTGTGACCTGGGCACCCGTGTTGTGTTGTGACAGCTGGTGTCACAGCATGTCAGGGGCACCCTGTGTGTCCTTGAACAGGGCCCTCACTACATGACTTGGCACGCACCCCCAGGTATAGGGCCGTGTTGGTGTGACACTGTGTCGGTGCATCTTCCCTTTAACCAGTGTCAGTCTGTGTCAGGGTGTGATGCCACAACTGCCATCACAATTCTGACTTGGCCCTGTATGTGTTGGAGTAGGAGTTGTGTGTCTGCTGTGTGACAGGGTGTGGTTGTGTCAGCATTCTGGAGAACACATGTCAGCACCCATGAATGTGTGTCATCGTGCATCTGGAAGTGTCGGCATGTGCTGGTGTGTGTCCGTCTGTGTGCATCATGGTGTGTGAGGCCTGTTGTGGTGGGTGTCGGGGTCTGTGTGTGTGTCCAGGCGTGTCCTGGTAGGAATGCATACGTCGGCACCATTCCATGACCAGCTGCTGTCCGTGTGTGGGTCTCAGCCCTTGTGTAGGTCTTCCTTGGATGTGCTTTGTTGCTGGAAGGAGGAACGGGCGACCTTGCATTCTGTACGTGACATATGCGCCAGGTCCGAGCTCTGCTGCGTGTCAGCGTGTGTCTGCACTGGAGCCCTGGCCAGCACGTGGTGAGGTGGCCGTGTGGGTGTGCACCCCCACGCGCGTGCGTGTGTGTGCGCGCGCGTGTGTGCATGTGCGCGTGTATGCATGTGCGTGTGTGAGCGAGTGTGCGCGCCGGCCGCTCCCCCGCTCGCCCGCCCCTCCCCGCGCCCCTCCTCCCGCCCGCGCCGCCCGCCCCGCTCCCTCTCCCCGAGTGCGCCGCTTCCAAACTTTGTCTAAACTTTCACTTTCACAGCGCGGCGGCGGCGGCGGCGGCGGTGGCGGCGGCGGCGGCGGCGGCGGCGGCGGCGGCGGGCGAGGGGGACCGGCCGGGCGGCGGCGGCATGGAGTAGACGCGCGGCGACAGCGGCGACAGCAGCGGCGGCGGCGGACGCAGAGGCAGCGGCGAGCGCGGCGAGCGCGGCGGCGGCCCGGGAGCCGGCGGGGCCGAGCCTGCGAGCGGCGAGCGCGGAGGGCGCGGGCCGAGCGCGGGGCCGAGGCCGGGCGGGCGCAGCGGGCGGAGGCCGGAGGAGCCGAGCCGGAGCCGAGCCTAGCGCGACCGCTGCCTGCCGGGCCTGCCCTCTCCGCGGCCGGCCGCCGCGCCCCTGCCCGGGCGCCTAGCGATGTACTCCCCGTACTGCCTCACGCAGGTACCGGCCGCCCCGCGACCCGGCAAGCGCCGGCGCGGGCGCAGGGGCAGGAGCGGGCGGGCGGCGCGGGGGCGGGAGCAGAGCCCGCGGGCCGCGGAGGTGCGCGTCGTGCCGCGGGAGTCGAGGCACGCGAGCGGGCGTCACTGCGCCTGCGACCCTGGCCGCCCGGCGGGCTCCTGCGGGGGGCTCCGGGGCTGTCTGGCTGCGTGCGTGGCTCTGCCCCTGGGGCGCGAGCGGGCGTGCGTGCGTGTGTGCACGCGCACTCTCGCCGGGGTGCGGTGGGCAGCGGGACTCCAGCCCACTGTGGGTGACCAGGGTGCGCACCGGGGCTGCGGACTCCCGGGGTGACAGAGTGGCCGGAGGGTGGTTCTGAGGGCGCAGAGGGAACGGGGGTCCCCTGGCGTCCCCTGGGGCTGGCGCGGCGGCTCTCGAGGGTGGCACTGGCCGGCGGCGTTGGGCGGCTGCCCCCGCGCGTGTGCGGCTGGGGTACCCCAGGCTGGCCGAGCGGCCCGGGCGTCTCCCCAAAGTCTTTGTTCAGGCCTCACATGGGAGCGGGGCTAAGAAAATGGCGGGGCTCCCAAATTTCAGAGGGCCAGGGGAGGGAGGGAGCTGCGGGCTTGCTGCCAGCCGGGCCGCGCCTCTCCAGCGACCCTGGACATCTCAGCCGCTGGGCCCCCCCAAACTTTCCTTGGCGCAAACTTTCGGGTTGCGGCCATGTGGGCTGCTGCAGACTGACCTGGTGGGGCTCGGAGATCCCAGCCCGCTACCGGGAGGCGAGAGGGGCCAGGCAGAAGTGGACATGTCCCACAGGGCTGCGGTCCAGGCACCACAGCTCAGATCTTCGCGCGTTGCGACCTGAGTCCCGCCTCCAGCGAAGCTCCCTGAGGCGGAGGCAGAGGCCTGGAGCCTGCCTGTGCTGCTGTCCCGCTTTCCCTAGGTGATAGCCTGAGCCCTGAGAAGGCACAGGACTATCCAGACGCCCACAGGGCCCCTGATAGGTGGCTCAGTGTGTTGGTTCACTTGGGTGTACGCGTGGATAGCTTCACACACACACCTCCCTTCCTTCTGGCCATGAGGATACACACACAAATGTGCAGATCCTTGTAGACATGCACAAAGACATACGTATAGATATGTGCACTCTCGAACACAGGCGCAAGCCATAGCAGGTAGCACATTGGGCAGAGAGAGCCCCTGTGGCTGGAAGCTGCCTGTCCCCAGGTTTTCCCTGCAGGAGTTTTTAGGCCAGGTCTAGAGCTCAAACCGTTCTCCTGCTCAGCCTGAGCCTCGCCAGGCATGTGCGAAGTATGCCCACGGCACACAGTAGGAGTTAATGTGGAGATGGACAGTGGTGTGTGTCAGAAGTGCGCCAGGTTTCAAGGGGCAAGAAGAGACATCCAGGTGGGTGTCAGCTGTGCCCACATGACCCTCTTGCGGGCACAGGTGTGAATGTGTATACATCAGTCCAGAGTCTCCGTGTGGACCCTGCGGATTGGCCGTGGGCAGGCCTATGCGACAGGCATGCATTTGGCCTAGGCAGCAGATTTGTCTTTACGAGTAGGCCAGAGTATGTGCCAGCTGGGGTGCACATGTGTGTATATGTCTAAAAGTGTACATGCAGGTGTGAGCAGGCACTCTGGCCCTGGCAGTGCAGGAGCCCCCCACATCTGTGCCTCCAACTTGCTGCTCACCCTGTGTTGGGTCCCTCAGACGAGGACGTTGCTCAGACAGCTGGTCTGAGCTGTGTCTGCCTTTAGGGTGCTGCTTGCTTGGCCCAGCCTGTGTGGCTGGTGTTGAAGGCCTAGAGGGACCAAGACCCCATGTTTGAGCAGCCCCTCGGCTACCAGCTTGCCAGCCTGGCTCCCATGCCAAGTGTGCTAGACATCTGGGCCTAGTTCCCCCACAAACCGTGACTTGGGCGAGATACCCACCCCTGGTTTCACAGCACCCTGGGAGAGAAAATGCCAGCTGATACACTAGTGACAAGGGACTGGGGTGGCCTCAGACTCGGGGTGATGGCTGGGGCTTGGCTTTGTGATACTCCAGGAGGGATTACTGCCTCAGTTGCGTGTGCCAGGCTGACTGGGAGGGAAATGGGCACTATCTCACCAGGCTGCCAGCCTTGCACGGTGGGCAGAGAAACCCCTCAGTTCTGGGCAGGCGGCTGCTGTCGGCCGGTCAGCAGGGTCTGGCTGCCCTCTTCTCTGTTTTGACAAATCTTTCTGCTTCCATAGTTTGCCCCGCCGATCTCTGCTGCTCTGACAACCTCTCCCGTTGGCTGTCTTTTTCTCCGTCTTTCTGCTCCTTTTCTGTCTCCTTTTTCATCTCTGTCCTTCTGTGTCTCTGCCTGTCCTTGTCTTTCCCTTCCTCTGCTCTGGCCCCATCTCTGCCTCCCCCATTCCCCCTGAGTCTTGGACTCTCTCTCTTTGGCCTCTCTCTTTCTGGCCTCTCTTTCTCTTTCTCTCTCTCTCTCTCCTTTTTTTTCCTCAAACCAGAATTGGCTTCGATTTTAAAGTCAATAAATGATTGAGCAGAAACGAGCTTGGAGCAGCGGGGCCCTGACAGGGAAAGGCACTGTGGGTGAGGGGGAAGGGTGGGGGCTTGAAATCTCCTTTAAGAAAAAGCGTCAGTTGCAGCCACAGGCTTAGGTCGTGAGCCGAGGTGGGGACGGGTGACCGACACAGGAGACCCTCCCCAACAAACAGAGACACACAGAGGGATGTGGATGCACGCATACACATTACCACCGAGAAGATGGGGGGCAGAAACACTTCTCTCACATTGGTGTGTGAACACACGCGACCATCGACAAACCTGCAGACGCAGGAAGCCATAGAACTGCGTTCAAAATGCACATGAATATCCCAAGTCTCAGATGGACATGGGTAGAGATGTAGGCTCAGGGGCACGATTATCTTCCAGACACACAGCTGTGAAGGGACACATGCATCCAGGAAGTGGCAGGTCTGTTCACAACCATCTCCGACCCACACCTGCGGGCACACTCATCCCTGGAGATGGGACCCAAGTACCAGTATAATCTCCCGGAGGCAGTCACTTCTCAGACTTACTGAGCCCTTGGTGCACAGTAAGTTGGACAAGAACTTACTCAAGTAAGTGGTCTCACACACACACCCACACACACACACACACACACTCAGAGATGGATGAACAATGGATGTTCACCTTCACGCAGATACAATGTTGTTGGTTCACTTGGGTGTGTGCACAGATAGCTTCTCTCTCACACACACACCAGTACACACTCCCTCCCTTATGGCCATGGGGATACACACGCAAGTGTGCAGGTGCTCGCAGGCACCCAAAGACACATGTGCACAGATACATGCACCTTCAGACACACACCTACGTGCATATTCCCTGCCACGAGAACCGCGCAGTGTTCCTGAAGCTTTGTTTCCACACAGCCAAATGCCATACTCCTTCCTGGGTGGAAGGGTGGGTTGGGGCCTCCCTGATGTCCCACGCCAGCCCGATGGCTCTTTCTGGGTCACTGTGGCCAGTTCTTTGTCCTTGCAAAACAATTTCTGTCTATGCACCGACCTGGTGTTTCCCACGTTTTCCAATACTGAGGATTGTACCTTCCCACTGAACTATATCTCCAGCCCTTTTAAGATTTTTAAAAAAAAATTTTCTGAGACAGGGTCTTGCTACGTTGCCAGACTGGATGGAGCTTCCGATCCTCCTGTCTCAGCCACCAGTGTGCTGAGGTGATAGGCTTTAGTGCTTCCTTTGAAGAGCAGCACGTTTGCTTCACAGTCCCAGCCGCAGCCCCGCACCTACAACACCGAGCAGGAAACAGGCGTGGGGGCATCACCGTGAGGGCTGGCCTGGGGCTCCGTGAGCTGCTCTGATGCTGGGCCTGGGCCCCACCGTCAAAGCCAAGGCTCTGCCGGCCTAAGGCGGTGGGGGGAGCACCGCACTCCTCTCTCCCAGGTCTTGTCGTGGGTGTCTTGAGCACCCCCGAGGGCTCCCTAACCGCTCTGGTTTAAGTCTCAGCTGTATGTCCGTCTGTGACCTGAAGCTCAGAGCCTTCCCGGTCTATGAAATGGGCAGCCACGTTGCGCGTGTGTCTCTCAAGCTGTGATGGAGCCCGGTGCCGGCCCCGGCACGTGGCGTGTGCTCAAGAAATGGCCATGTTAGCACTTTGTCGTCTTTCTCCAGGACCCTCTTAGCTGAGTGCAGACGCTTCTGAGGGGGACCAGACTGGAGCTAGAGCCTCCCCATCATAGAGAAATCCACATGACTTTTCAGAAGAAAGAAGCCACAGAAGCGTCTGGACAGGGCACGGTGGTGCGCGCCTGTCATCCCAGCCACTCGGGAGGCTGAGGCAGAAGGAGTGAAAGTTTGAGACCAGCCTGGACAATTTGTCGAGCGCTTACTGAAAAATAAAAAGGGCCAGGGGAGGGACGGAGGGAGGGAGAGAGACTTTAGAGGATGGAGGCTCTAAAGCTTTTCTCCTCTGCAAGTCCTGGCGGCCGAGCAGAAGCGGGACTGTAAAGCAGAGACAGAAAGTGACAAGCGTGATGTATGTGGGGAAAGTCTGCACTGTCCCATGGGGCTCAGAAATCCTGCTCGGGAGCTCTGAGTGCCGGGAAAGGAGTAGGAGCGCACCAAGTGTGTAAGTAGAGCGAGGCGCGGGCTGCGGAGTGGTGCGTCCTGATGGCGATCTCGGGCTGTCCCCGCTGCTCTGAACGGACCGTCACCTGGACCTGAGCGGGGCAGGATGCTTGTGTGGAACCTGTGTGATTAGACACGCTTGGCCAGACGGAGGGGGTGGAGAGGGCTGGGTTCGGTGTGACGCGGTGGTTGCTGGGAGCCCTCCTGGTGTGTCACGGCCCGACCGCTACCCTCTACCGCTAAACCACTGGCAGCCTAGCCTTCCTTTTCAAATTTTTTGTGGTAGGAGGGATAGAACCCCGGAGCTCACAGCTGCTATGAAAATGTGCCCCT
>PVIC010049405.1:0-13178 GCA_004025085.1 Thryonomys swinderianus | reverse complement strand
GATCCCCGGAAACCACATACAATGCTGGGCGTGGAGACTCACTCCCACCAACAATCAACACCGCATACCACAATGCTGGGCGTGGTGGCTCACGCCTGTAATCCCAGCACTCGGGAGGCAGAGACAAGAGGATTGCTGAGTTCGCAGCGGCTTGCCTGGGCACCATAGTGAGCTCAGGGCCAGCCTGAACTACAAAGAGAGACCCTGTCTCCAAAAAAGCAAAAAAAAAAAAAAAAAAAGAGTATCTATCTCTGAAGATACCAAGACATAAAGAAGAATCTAAATCACCAGGCTTTAATACCTCATTTGCTATCACTAGATCAAATCCTTTTTTTCCTAATCATACTTTTGCACAATCATCCAGAAAACGTTTTAGATGTTGCTTTGTGTCTTCATTTCTAACAGCTGCTCTATCATGTAAAACTTACCTTATATATGTTTTCTTTTTTTAATTATTTTTTTTTGAGACAGGGTCTCACTTTGCACTTCAGGCTGGCCCTGAGCTCACTATGTAGCCCAGGCAAGCCTGGAACTCAGCAATCCTCCTGCCTCTGCCTCCCGAGTGCTGGGATTACAGGCATGAGCCACCACACCCGGCTTTTTAAAATGATTTTATTGGTATATTTTATACATAATGATCATATTCAACATTGAGAATTTGTACCTGTGACATATCTTGATTCTCATTTTCCCCCTTTCTCTCCCCTTCCTAAAAACCCCCATCCCACATATGCATAAGCTTTATTTCCCCTTTTATACCATCAAAGTTTTTCTTTGCCTTTACTTTCCCCTACCCAGCCCCTTTCTCTTTTCCTTCTGAACATACTCATAAGTGAAATAAATAGGACACAGATGTGTAAATACTAATCTTTTCTCTAGGATGAGGAACTGAAGGTGTAAATGAATGCCACAATGTATGAAAGGTAACGTGAAACAGGAAGAAAATGTTCAAAAATACAGGGTTTCTCTTATTATGTCTGTTATTACAAGGTCTCAGCTAGGACCTAGTGATGGATGAAAAAAATGTCACTTTTCCTCCCCTTCAGTGGAAAACAACCCAAGGCCTATCAATAGACAACAAAACAAAATGTGATATCTCCATTCAATAGCAATAAAAAGAAATAAATCTTGGTATACAACACTAGTTAATCTTGAGAACACCATGATAAGTAAAATAAGCCAGTCACAAAAGTGTATGCATTATGGGACTCTTTCATATAAAATGTAGAGCAGGGAAATCCATAGAAATAGAAAGTATATCAATGTTTCCTTAGGTCCGACTGAACTACAAGTATGGGGTAACAGATTGTAAAGTTTTGTGGTAACTGTCATACATAGGAACACACTAGAAGACCATTGAACCACATGCTTTAAGTAGTTAAATTATATAGTGTGTTGACAATATTTCAAGCCTGTTATATTCATGAATTAAATACATAAATACACAAATTAAAAATATAATCACAGTTACAATGGTTTTTTTGCTGTTACTTTGTTTTGATTTTCTTGGTATTTTCTTTGTTTTATGACCTTGGGAATTGAACCCAAGGACTCAGTGAGTTTCAGCCCCAACTCTGCCTACTGTTTTGAGACAAGGTATTTCTTAGGTCCCCAGGATGACCTCAAACTTGGGAACTCCTGCCTCAGCCACCCAAAGAGCTGAGATTGCAGGTGTGCTTCCACATTGTCAGCTGTGGAGCAAAAGGATTTTTGTAGTTTGTGTTGCTGTTAATTGTTAAATTGCTAATAACTTAATCTTTAGGCTTGAAACTTGAGAAACTCTTTCAACTAATCACCAATCCCTACTGAATCTTCTGTTATAAATTCTGTTTTTTTTATTCTTATACTGTCTGCTTAATCTGTGCTCTAACTGCTTGTCTACACTGCTCCTGTTTTTCTTACTATGTGCCTTTTCCAAACCATTAAATGTGGTCATTTTTTAAGTTCAGTTATAATTTTCTCAACAACCTCTTCAGAAGATTATTGTCCTTCAGACCAAGTTTAGATTTCTCCTACTGGCATTCGGGATATTCCAATCTGCTCCTTCCCTGGTCACCTACATTCATTTCCCAGTACATGCAATAAGAGAACACATACTCAAGCCAGCACTGTCTCTCCACTGCCCTCTCACACATTACATCTACTTCTTTCTCTGCTTCTCACCAGGATATTCTGAACAGCTACCCCCACACTAACCCGTACCTTACAAATCATTCAGCCCCACATTATCTATAAAGGATTTGTGAGGAACTCAAACTGCAAACTAGCCCTGGTACTTTTAGCCGCTTTGGGAATCACTGTCTGCCACATGCCTTATTAGCATTTGATTTAGATGACACATTTTAGCATGATTTACTTGTCATATATTTTGTTTTTGATTTCCCTACCATCGTATTGCATGTCAATTCTATTATTCCATATGAAATATCTTATTTCAGTAAGATTGTTATCTCCTTAAAACAAGGACTATCATGTTTTCAGTATCACTGAGACCAGAGCCCACTGCTAGACTAAAAGTACCACACTCTTAAAACTTTACAGAATTAAATAGCTGTTACACAATGCATTTAACTATGAATTGTAACTCACCATAACATTCTCCATCATTTTATATACATTCTACTATAAATGCAATTAATAAACCCAAAGGCAAAAAAGCAAAAACAGTACCTTATCATACTGACAGACAATTACATTATCTGTGTCAAACAGGTCTGGCACATCCTGCTCACTAACATCATCTCCAGAATTTAACGGGTCCTAAAGATGAAATATGGTCACATTAAGGAATTTCATGATGCTCCAAATTTTTTAAAGATAGAGGGACATACAGAAATAAATGACTTAGAAAGGCAGGACAGCATTATACTTCACAGTCAAATAGCCCAAGTTTGAACCCCAGCTTGGTAACATGACAATTACATGACTGACCGGGGGCAAGTTACCAAAGCTCTGCATATCTCAGCTTCTGATCTATGAAGTAAGGGTAGTAGGAAGAGCCATAGGACACTGAGGCCACTCAGTATGAAGGAAGGCAAGACTGCAAACAGTAGCAAATACTCTCTGCACACTTCTCCCTCCCCCATATTTAAGCCCCAATCTTTTTAATCTTTTTATTGAATTATTTATTGGTACATTTTATATACAGCTCAAGATCACGTTCAACATTGGGGAATTCGTACCAGTATGTCACACGAGTTAATTCTCATTTTTACCCACATCCCTACCCCCCCTGCAACCACCACCCCCTATATATATATGTGCTTTCCTTTACTTTTTAAATCATATTTATTCTTTCCCCTCATTACTTTCCCCTAGCACATTCCCTCTGAATGTTTCCTACTTCACAAAATCTATCAAACATTCTAGAATTCATTTACATCTAGAGGTTCTCATACCAGAAAAAAAGATATGAAGTTTACAGATCTGTGACCTATTTATTTCACTTAGTAGTGTGTGCTCAAGGTGTGTCCATTTGCACATAAATCACTGAAACTTGTTATTCTTTATGGCAGAGTAATACTCCATTTTATTTTTTAAAAGAAAGAAAGAAAACCACATCTTCTTTAACCAGTCTCCAGTTGATGGGTATCTGGGTTGTTTGCAAGATTAGGCTATCACAAACTGAGCTGCTATGAACATGGGTGCACACATGTCTTTATGATATGATTCTTTTAATTCTTTTGAGTGTATTCCTAGCAGGGGAATAGTAGAGTCAAATGGGACTTCTAGTCCTAGTTTTCTGAGGAATCCCCACACTGATCTCCACAATGGTTGCACAAGTCTACAATCCCACCAACAGTGGAGAAGGGTTCCTTTGTCCCGTAGCCTCACCAGCATTTTTAATCTTATTAGTACACTTTATTACACTTATTAGTACATTATATATAATATATATATATAAAATGATAACACTCATTATAGGGAATTTGTACCAGTACAAGACATAGCTTTCTTTCCCATTCCCCTCCCCTCCCTTCAACCTCTCTGCCCCTCCTTATTTACAACAAAGTTGTTTTCATTGTTTTCTTTTCCAGTCCCTTCCTTTTCTTCCTCTTTCTCCCTCCCATGTTCCTCT
Organism: Thryonomys swinderianus; assembly: GCA_004025085.1. Taxonomy (NCBI): domain Eukaryota; kingdom Metazoa; phylum Chordata; class Mammalia; order Rodentia; family Thryonomyidae; genus Thryonomys; species Thryonomys swinderianus. Next base: position 9,100 of record PVIC010049405.1, on the reverse strand, counting down.
TCTCAACTGAACATTTCTCCCCATTTCCCAATGTCTATTATATATTTTGATCCTTAATTTTCGCTTTCTCACACCAGAGAAACAATGCAGTATTTAGATACATGTTTGCACACTTCATCACATTCCACTCAGATTTTACAGCACTTATTAAAACAGATCTGTAGTTATATGTTGGTCAACTTCTTTAACCTCCACTCCTATTCCCTAAACCTCCTAAACAAACATAGAAGCATACTCCTTAACTCTTAATACTGGTTTAAATTAAGCAGGTTCAAAAGTTTAAGTCCTAGCATACAATTAAGTCTCATTTTCAAACTCTAAAGGCAGGTTAATCTTACCTGTTATGAAGGACAATCATTATGTTAATAAAGAAAGTCTCAGCTCAAAAGTGATACTCACCTCTTCCACAGTGTCTACTTGAGAGTCTTCAGTATCACTACTGTTTGCAGTTGAATCTTCATTTGATATACTGTCGGCTTCTTCAAGCACCTTTAGTTCTCCTGCATCAATAATTCCTAGACACTCATTCTCTTCTACGTCTCTTATATTTCCTATTTCTTCATTAGAAGATGTATCACCAGTCCCATCTACTTGAATTATTTCATTAACATCATCATCAGCTAACAAACTGCTCGGATCCACCTGAGAATTAGAATTCTAAAAGAAAGAAATACAGTGAAGCTCTTCAAGTGAAACAAGGTGTTTGAAATATTGTACACACTATCAAATATTCTACAAGTGGTCACTTCAGACATGTTTCTGCCTTGTAAGATGATTCTCCCTCCAAATTTTGAGTTTCAGAATACTTCTAGCATTTCTATGTAACATAAAAATAATTTTGAAAGCTATAAATTAAGTGATTCCACTTAAAATCATACATAGGGAAAAAAAGAGTTCACTGCTTTTTTATAATATTTATCACCTTTCATAGATACCATCTTAAATTTACACACAATGTATCATATCCTAACTATGGGCAACTGCTCCACTGATTATGGCCAAAGCAGGCTTTAAACAGTAAACTAAAAGAGGCTTTAGTTTCTTAACACCAGAAACACTGCCACCAAATAACAAAGTCTGTCCTTTGCTGGAAACCTGGCATCAGAGCATCAGTCTTTTCCCTCTACTGATGTTACTTCATTCTGGCGTCCTTTCCTGGACAGTCCTTCCTGATTAAAGCCTGTTGAGGTAAATAAGTCCCTTCATCATTAACTTCTCTAAGTATCATTGGAAATCCCTGGGCAGCTTGGTGTCAGCATTCACAGCCTCACACGTGAAGGCTGGCTCTAGCCTCAGACCTGTAAAACCATCCATGGCTGGCAATAAGAGATGCACTTTGTTCACTCTGTTTTTCCTTCATCTCTAGACAGGCCTGTAGCTCTTTCCTGAATAAGCATTAAATTGGGTGGGACCTCATGCTGACGTGATTCTGAAGCCACACTAAGAAGTTTCTCCATCTCCTCCACTATTTTACCACAATTGTTGGCAATTACTGTCAATTTTAGTGGCACAAGAGACATCACTTATTCCTTCTTCTTTAGATTTGTGCCAATAGTTGAATGATACATGTTTTAAGAATGAGCTATGTCTACATCTTTTCACCTAGGTCCAATCTTTTCATTATTTTCACTTTCTTTTCCATGGTGATGGCTTTGTGCTTCCTAGCAGTCCCCTCCACATCACCACTGCTTTTCCTCTTGCTTCCAGACATCCTGGGCTCTGACTAAGCACATATTCTACACTGTCTCACTGTACAGTCAGCACACAGAAGCACAGCTATGACAATGTCCACCAGACACATGAACTATTTCTGTGATTTGCTCACACTTAAGAATGTTTATAATGTAAGCTCTGTTCGTATCTGTGAACATTTTTAAGTTGAATATTCCTACGTCAGGGATTTATTGTACTGCTGAATCATAAAGAAGGATAAATTTGAGTCATTTATGGGAAAACTAATGCATCTCAAGACCATAAAGTTAAGTGAAACACATCAGACACACAAGCTTAAATATTGCATGCTTTCTCTTACATGAGAAACACAAAGTATAAACAATTTAAAGAATAAAACAGGGGCTGGAGAGTTAGCTCAATGTTTCTGGCACCTGCCTCGCAAGTTCAAGGTCCTGAGTTTGATCCCAGTGACCACATACAATGCTGGGCATGGTGACTCATGCCCATCAGCCATCAATACCACATACCACAGTGCTGGGCGTGGTGGCTCATGCCTGTAATCCCAGCCCTCGGGAGGCAGAGGCAGGAGGATTGCTGAGTTTGAGGCTTGCCTGGGCTGCATAGTGAGCTCAGGGCAGCCTGAACTACAAAGCGAGACCCTGTCTCAAAAAAAAAAATTAGGGAAAGACTTTATGAATAAATCCTCTATAGCATGAGAACTAGCAGAAGAAATCAACAAATGGGATCTCATCCTATTAAGCTTCTGCACAGCAAAAGAAACCTCTGGCAGAGCAAAAAGACAACCAACAAACTGGGAAAAAAATTTTACCAGGAATTTCTCAGACATAAGGCTAATATTTAGACTATACAAAGAGCTTAAAACAATCAGCCCCCCCAAACTTAAAGACCCAGTTCAAAAATGGGCAACTGAAATGAACTAACACTTTTCAGAGGAAAAGTAAAAGCAGCTAACAAACATATGAAGAAATGTTCAATCACTGTTGTTTGAGAGATGCAGATGAAAACAACACTGAGATTCCATCTCACTCCACAAAGAATGTCTGCTGTCTTGAAATTAACCAGCAGCAAGTGACGGCAAAACTGTGGGGAGAAAGGAACCTTCTCCACTGTTGGTGAGAATGTAGACTGGTACAACCACTATGGAGATCAGGGTGGAGATTCCTCAAAAAACTTGAATTAGAGATCCCATGTGACCCTGTTATTCCCTAGCTAGCTATGTACATGAAAGAATTAAGATTCACATCACAGCAACATATGTGTACCCATGTTCATAGCAGCTCAGTATGTGATAGCTAAATCTTCAAAACAATCCAGATGCCCATCAACTCTAGACTGGATAAAGAAGATGTGGTTTTTCTATAAAATGGAGTATTACTCTGCCATAAAGAATGATAAGTTTGAGTCATTTATATTCAAATGGATATACCTTCAGGACATACTCATAAGTGAAATAAATGGGTCACAGACCTATAAATATCAAATCTTTTCTCTGGTATGAGAAACTGAAGACATAAATGAGCTCTAGAATATACGGTAGATATTGTGAAATAGAAAATATTCAAAGGGAAATGGGGTGTATGAGTAACAAGGGGAAGAAAAAATATGGCAGTAATAAAGGGAAACAAAGCTTATGTATATAGGGGCAGGGCTGTAGAGTTGATGAGGGAATGGAAAAAAATAAGAATTAAATTGTGCCATATGCTGGTACAAATTCTCAATGTTGTGTGTGATCATGATGTGTATATATAATGTATCAATAAAGATTCAAATTTTTTAAAAGAATAAAACAAGTGGGCCGGAGGGTTAGCTCAGTGGTTCCGGCACCTGCCTTGCAGGCGCAAGGTCCTGAGTTCGATCCCGGTAACCACATATAATGCTGGGTGTGGAGACACGCCCACCAACAATCAACACCGCATACCACAATGCCGGACGTGGTGGCTCACGCCTGTAATCCCAGCACTCGGGAGGCAGAGACAGGAGGATTGCTGAGTTCGCAGCGGCCTGCCTAGGCACCACAGTGAGCTCAGGGCCAGCCTGAACTACAAAGCGAGACCCTGTCTCAAAAAGCAAAAAAAAAAAGAATAAAACAAGTATGAAATATGGAGATAGATATTTTGCAAGTGGGAAGGAGACCAAGATGGAGGAAAGGAGGGGACAACTAGACAAGTAAAAAGAATTAAGATATGTTATACACATGCGTTAACTCCCTGAGAAGAATGTAGTCATTATGTACTACAACCATGTCCTAATAAAAATTTTAAAAATATCAAAAGAAATGCAGATATTTTTCATTTTATGAAACTTTTACTGCCTAACGCTCAAGAAAAAAAAAACTACAAATATTCTTCATAAACATATGGACAAAAATCCTCATTGAAATTTAGCAAAATGAAGCCAGCATTATATAAAAAGATATTGCTGCCAAATATAGTGGCACACACCTATAACCTCATCACTCAAGGAGATCTGAGACCAGAGGATCCCTTTGAATTGAAGGTCAGCTAAGATCACACAGCAAGAACCTGTCCTGGAAAACAACAACAACAAAAAGATACTAAAGGAAGTTTATCTCTAGGATGGCTTCCCGAAGCTGAGTATTTAAAGTCAATCAATCAGTGTATATCACCATATCAGAAGATGAAAGAATACTATTTGATCAACAGATATAGAAAAAGCACTTTAAAAATTTAACAATTCATGATAAAAGTTCCAGAAAACATAAGTTAAACTTTCAGCTCATAGAGGGCATTTTGGCATCTTAAAAAAAAAAAAAAAACCTGATAGCACAGTACTAATGAAAAACTGAATATTTTCCTCTTAAGATAAAGAGTATTTGCTCTCACAACTTTCATTTTACTTTGTACTAGAAATCTTAGTGCAATAAATCAAGAAAAAATTATCTGAGAATAACTTTCTGTTCACAAAAAGATTACAGTCTACAAAATTACTAAAACTTATAAATGGTTTTAACAAGGTAGCAGGAGATAAGATCAATTTACAAAAATCAATTATGTATATAGCAGTAGCAATGAACAATTAGAAATTAAAAATTTAAAAACCATATCAGTTAAAGCAACAAAAGAAAAGCAAATTATCCATACACAAGGGGCTTCAGTAAGAGTTCTTTCTCTGAACACTTAAGGACAGAGGCAGTAAACTGATATATATGAAGTCCTTAAAATGAGGAAAAGAGTTAAATCCAATTTCCCTCACTGTAATACCCTATTTACAGTGGTCTATATCCCTATTCCCATAACACCCACTAAACAAAGTCTACCTTTCCATCTTAAAGCAAATGAAGGAGAAATTGAGACATTCCCAAACAAAAGCTAAAGGAATTCACTACCATTAAACTTCCCTTATAAAAAATACTAAAAGAAGTCCTCTCAATTGATATTAAAATATATAGTACTGGAGCCGGAGGGTTAGCTCAGTGGTTCCTGCGGCTCCCTCGCAAGCACAAGGTCCTGAGTTCAATCCCCCCCCAACCACATACAATGCTGGGCGTGGTGACTCACGCCTACCAGCAATCAATACCACATACCACAGTGCAGGGCGTGGTGGCTCACGCCTGTCATCCCAGCATTCGGGAGGCAGAGACAGGAGGATTGCTGAGTTCGAGGCTTGCCTGAACTACATAGTGAGCTCAGAGCCAGCCTGAACTACAAAACGAGACCCTGTCTCAAAAAAAAAGAAAAAAAATTTATATATATACAGTACTAGGTAGAACTAAAAGAAATGCCAAGTAAAATGTTCTCCTGAAAGGCAAACAGCTTGAAGAAATATGTAAGCCAGTGTTATCATAATTTTATTGTTATTTTTATTTTCTCTAGGATTTAAAGGAAAGACCATAAAAATAATTATCACAGGCCGGAGGGTTAGCTCAGTGGTTCCGGCGCCTGCCTCGCAAGCGCAAGGTCCTGAATTCGATCCCCGGTAACCACATATAATGCTGGGCGTGGAGACAGGCCCACCAACAATCAACACCGCATGCCGGACATGGTGGCTCACGCCTGTAATCCCAGCACTCGGGAGGCAGAGACAGGAGGATTGCTGAGTTCGCGGTGGCTTGCCTGGGCACCATAGTGAGCTCAGGGCCAGCCTGAACTACAAAGCGAGACCCTGTCTCAAAAGAAAAAAAAAAAAAATAGATGATTACCAAGCAAGGCAGTAAAAGGAAAAGGACAAAAAAGTTATGACACAAAAAACAAGTAACAAATAGGGAGTACTGTGTAAGTCCTTTCCTATGTTACCTAAAATGTAAGTGGATTTAAGTCTTTGCATTTGTCTACTTTGAGGTCCTAACAAAATACCTGAAGCTAGGTACTTTATAAAGAAAAGAGGTTCAAGAATGTGGATCTAACTTATAGAAGATGGTACCATAATATCATATGCTGAAAGAAGACAATTCACATTCATAGGAAATAAGCCATTCTGACAGACCCAACATACTGTGAAACACACATTAACCCATTCATAGAACCCCAGGACCTTATTACATTCTACTAGGCTCTGCCTCTAAAAGGTTTATCTCAGGACCACTGTACAGAACAAACTTCTTGAACATGAACCTCTGGGAAACAAACCATGTCTAAATCATAGTACTCCTCAATCAAAAAGCACAGACTTGCAGGGCTCATTTAAAAAAAACCCAAAAAACAAAAAACAGTGGCCAGGGGATTTAGCTCAATGGTTCCAGCCCAAGCACAAGGTCCCATATTCAATCACGGGGAACGACATACCACAGCCAGACATGGTGGCTCACATCTGTAATGCCAGCACTTGGGAGGCAGAGGCAGGAGGATTGCTGTGAGTTTGATGCTAGCCTGGGCTACACAGTGAGCTCAGGGCCAGCCTGAACTAGAAAGCAAGACCATATCTAAAAAAACAAAACAAAACAAAACAAAACAGTATTTGACTATATAGCACTTATAAGAAACTGACTTTGGAGCTAAGGATATGCTTTTGTTTGTTTTTTTCAAGACAGGGTCTCACTTTGTAGTTCAGGCTAGCTCTGAGCTCACTATGTAGCCCAGGCAAGCCTCAAACTCAGCAATCCTCCTGTCTCTGCCTCCCGAGTGCTAGGATTACAGGCGTGAGCCACCACGCCTGGCACTGTGGTATGTGGTATTGATTGCTGGTGGGCATGAGTCACCATGCCCAGCATTGTATGTGGTTACTGGAAGGAGATCAAACTCAGGACCTTGCACTTGCGAGGCAGGTGCTGGAAACACTGAGCTAAATCTCTGACCCTAGAGCTAAGGATATGAATATGTTGAAACTGACAGGATAGAAAAGTAAAGTTCTATGCAAACAGGAACCAAAAGAACATGAAGGCTATGTTATTATCAGACAAAGTGGGCTGCAGGTCAAAAACTGTTGCAAAAAGACAAAAACATTATATAACAATAACAAAATCAATTCACCAAGAAGATACAATTATAAACATGTCTACCAGACATAAGAACAGCCAAATATGCAACAAAAACCTAAAACTTGGCAGCAGAACCAGAAAGCTGTACAATAAGAGACTTTAATATCTCACTTTCAATAAAGCACAGATAAATCAAAAGCTCAACGAGGAAATAAAGAAGTAAACAATATAAACCAGTGGATAAAAATTCCCCATTCAGGGCCAGGGAATTAACTTGTGGTACTGCACCTACCTTGGAAGCACAAGGGTCCATATTTGATCCCCAGTACCACAAAAAAAAAAAAAAATCCCATACGATAAGAGCAAAATACATATTTTTCTGAAATATTCTCCAAGATCAACCATGATAGAGAGGAAATGAATGACTAAATTTTTTTTGTTTTGTTTTTTTGAGATAGGGTCTCACTTTATAGTTCAGGCTGGCCCTGAGCTCTCTATGTAGCCCGGCAAGCCTTGAACTCAGCAATCCTCTTGTCTCTGCCTCCCAAATCTGGGATTACAGGCATGAACCACCACGCCCTGCATTGTGGTATGTGGTATTGATTGCTGGTGGGCGTGACTCACCACGCCCAGCACTGAACCTGGTTACCAGTGATCCAACTCAGGACCTTGAGTTTGTGAGGCTGGCGCTGGAACCACTGAGCTAAATCTCCAGCCCAATGAATGAATAAATTTTAAAAGTTAGAATTGTAGTAAGTGTGTTTTTATCACAACAGGAAGAAACTAGAATAGAAATATAGGAAACAATGAGAAAAATGATAGAACTCATATAAATAACAAATTTAAAATAAATGGAAAGCCAACCCTGACTGCCCAGACTAGGATTGCCAGAACTCTGAGATCTAAGAAAGGATAATCACCTAACAAGGCTCTGTCTCAAAATTTTAAAATTAAAAAACGGGCTCAGGATGTAGTTTAATGTTTAAGCCCTACATTCAAGCCCCAAAATAATAATAGCAGTAGAGATTAATAACTAGATTATGACCAAAAAAAACTGGAAAATCAACAAGTAAGTGGAAAGTAACAACTTTAAAATCCAATGAGGGTGCCGGGCGTGGTGGCTCACGCTTGTCATCCCAGCACTCGGGAGGCAGAGACAGGAGGATTGCTGAGTTCGAGGCTTGCCTGGGCTACAAAGTGAGCTCAGGGCCAGCCGGAACTACAAAGCGAGACCCTGTCTCAAAAAAAAAATAAAATAAAATAAATAAAAAAAAATTTGAAAATCCAATGAGGAAAAAATTGACAGTTAAAAAGAAAAACAAAGCTTGTGTATATAGGGGTAAGGGGTTGTATGGAAAGGGGAAAAATGAGAATTAAGTTATATCATATACCAGTATAAATTCTCAATCTGGAGTGTAATTTTATGTGTATATATAATGTACCAATAAATTAATTTTTTTAAAAATCCAATGGGTCGGGCTGGAGGGTTAACTCAGTGGTTCCGGCGTCTCCCTCACAAATGCAAGGCCCTGAGTTCGATCCCCATAACCACATACAATGCTGGGCATGGTGACTCACGCCCACCAGCAAGCAATACCACATACCACAGTGCCGGGCGTGGTGGCTCACGCCTGTAATCCCAGCACTCAGGAGGCAGAGACAGGAGGATTGCTGAGCTCGAGGTTTGCCTAGGCTCCATAGTGAGCTCAGAGCCAGCCTGAACTACAAAGTGAGACCCTGTCTCAAAAAAAAAAAAAAAAATCCAATGGGTCAAAAAAGAAATTAAAGGGAAATTATAAACTATCTAATACAAATAAAAATGAAAATATACCAGTAATTATAGGATGTGATGAGAACAATGTTAAAAGGGAATTTTATAGCTGTAAGTGTATATATTTCAAAAGATAAACCACAAATTAATCTAACTTTATACTTCAAAAAACAGGAAAAAGAGTAAATCAAACCCAAAGTTATCAGTAGGAAGTAATAATGATTAGAGTTAAGATAAAATAGAAAATAGAGATAAAAAAA